>JAACNH010005139.1:5000-7500 GCA_019447015.1 Hymenochirus boettgeri | reverse complement strand
ACATAGACACTTTCAGGCGTATAGAGTATGATGTGCTGGTGGTGAAAAACCTGATGGTATCTAGATAAGGGAACAAGATACAGCGTCATTGTGTCAAACCTCTCTCGTTTCAGGATAAAAGCAGAAGCTCGTAATCGGCAGGATTCGAACCTGCGCGGGGAAACCCCAATGGATTTCAAGTCCATCCCTAACCACTCGGCCACGATTACCGCACGGCTGCTTGGAGGAACAATAAAGAGGCCAAAAGAAGAAACGTGTGGATATAGTGCATGAAATACAATGATAGCGTTTAAAACCCCAGAAAACACAAACGAAATGTAAAACACCTGTACGGATAAAAGCTGAGCAACTTCTTATTCCACTGCATTAACTGCATTTTTCCCACAAAAAAGTGACTACATGGCGGCAGCCATAAACCAAGCGAGTCGGCAGGATTCGAACCTGCGGGGGAGACCAATGGATTTCTAGTCCATCGCCTTAACCACTCGGCCACGACTACATGCACATGCCTGAGCGAGCATGCCAGGGTACACATTAAGCTTACCATAGACGGGCAGATGCAAATGTGCACAGGGGAACCCAATAAGAAGATGCCACAAAAATTTGAACTTGGATCACTAGATATATAGTGTGCGCACCCTTATGCTATAAACAATGAAAGAGAACGCAGCCTGGGTGTTGGTTTGAGCTGGTCAGTTTGTGCTTTCCACACCAAACGTCGAAGCTATGAAGCCTATTTTCATACACAATCCTTCCCTTTAAGAGACCAATTTCCCTCCTTGGATATTATAGTTCAAAAAATCACACCCGGATTATCATTAGATATCACACCTATGGAAATGATATTTTCCTTGCTCTATTAAAGGCTGAAAGAAAAGATCTTTGGTGAATAAAAAGGGCAGAAAATGTGGTTTTCTCACAGACGACCAAAGGATACCAAAAGTTATAGTGCTATTACTCACACTCACACGTAATCATCATGACAGGCTGAACATCACAGCTGCCTCTTTTTGTGTTATAGGATGAAAGCAGGAGCTCATAATCGGCAGAATTCCAACCTGCCCAGGAAACCCCAATGAATTTCCATGCCTGAACCACTGGGCCACGCTAAGTACATAAAAACGTTGTTTGGGAGAACGATAAATAGGCTAAAAGGTTTCAACATATTTTGGTTTAAAATTCAAACATGTCACTTGTGGGCAATAGGTTGTCAGGTTCCACCAGATTTGAACTCGGATCGCTGGATTCAAAGTCCAGAGTGTAACCGTTACACCATGGAACCACACGGCAACGCCTCTTACCCTGTGATGGTGTTTTTTGTGTAGAAAAATTCATACCAAAAGAGAATTTTGACTTAGTTCTCTGAGACCACGCATGGGCATCAAAAACACCTTTCTGCTCTAGATGTCCTGAAATTTTCTATTAACCTATTCGGCGAATGACGTTTTAGGTATGGAGCCATTTTATACAAAACCTTCCCTTTAAGAGAACCGTTTTCATCCTTGGATAGTTCAAACTTGCATCCGGATTAACATTTGATGTCACACCATAAAAAATCATGTTTTCCTTGCTCTATTAAAGGCTGAAAGATCTTTGGCAAATAAATGGCCTGAAAACCTGTGGCTTTCTCCCAGATCACCAAAGGATACCAAAAATGTACTGCTATTACTCACGCAGGGGCATTGAAAACACCATTCTGCTCTAGAGGTCCTGACATTTTCTATTAGGCTGTTCAGCAAATTGATGTTCAAGGCTATAATGCACTATTTAGACAAAATGTCCTTGCTCTTTTAAAGGGCAAGTCCAGCCCCAAAATGAAAACTTACATACAGGTAAATCACCCCCCCAAACCCTAAAGGGTAATGTTTGAAATGTGAAATATATAAGTCTAACCTGAAATCCTGCACAATGTCCTGTTTCCCTGTTTTGCTGCCTGGTTCTTCCAGTAGTAACTGTCAGTTATGGATTTGACAGTTGACATCACAGCCAATGACTGAATGTTAATCCCCTGTCTGCCTTTTGAGCATGCCAGGCTCAGTAAAGGCTCAGTACAAGGTTTCTAAAAGGCTCAGTTTCCAGAGGCATCCAGAAGCCTAGCGGGCATACAGTAATGAATTCATAGGACAAAGTAGGATATATCAACATATTTTAAAGAGGCCATTCTTTCTAAAAGATGTTCTATGAGGTTGGAGTTGCCCTTTAAAGGCTGAAAGATCTTGTGTGAATAACAAGGGCTGAACATTTGGTCTCCTCAACAGATACCAAAAGTTGTGATGTATTACTCACACATTACATAGACACTTTCAGGCGTATAGAGATGATGATGTGCTGGTGGTGAAAAACCTGATGGTATCTAGATGAGGAACAAGATACAGCGTCATTGTGTCAAACCTCTCTCGTTTCAGGATAAAAGCAGAAGCTCGTAATGCAGGATTCGAACCTGCGGGGAAACCCCAATGGATTTCAAGTCCATCGCCTTAACCACTCGGCCACGATTACC
>JAACNH010005138.1:0-21370 GCA_019447015.1 Hymenochirus boettgeri | reverse complement strand
TTTTTTGTAAATAAGGCAATATGTTATAGTTTCTTTAAAGTCAATCATATTTCTATGGCAATGATTCATACCTTATTCTGGTAAGTACTTATATTTATTGTGTGTATTGTAGCCACGGAAAGGGAAAAGTTGGTTGGGTGTGGGGAGCATCAGTAGCTGTGTGTTCTTGTATCTGTATAGATTTTGTGGGTAACACAACATTTTTAATTTTGGAGTGTAAAAATCAATTTTTAATAATTGATCAACATTTATTTTGACTTAACTTTCCCTTCAAATAGGGCTGCCATGTAACTAAAAGGGTGGGTCAGTAAAGTGTGTTAACTGTGTCTATGTGGGTATCAGTGTGCATTTATAAGATAAAAAGAAATCAATTTTAATGATCGATTTCATTTTTAACTTTACTTAGCCTTTTAATAAGGCGCCATGGAAAGGAAGAGTGGGCCACCACAGTGGTTTACCTGTGTTATGTGTGGGTATCATTTGAATTATAGGTGTTATGTTAAATAAGTCACTTTTCAGTGATTTATTTTTGACTACTTACCCTTTAAATAGGGCTGATATTGAATAAAATAAGAGAATAATAATCTAATAACTAGTGAATGAGAAATACAAGAACTTGGATCTCTCTCTCTCTCACAAGCCAAATTTAAGGATTATTGATGTTTTTAAAACATATATATAAATATGTTGTCAGAAGTGAATTAAAATATTTTACTACGTATTATAATACAGTAATATAATAAAAAGTATACTTGCCTTCTATCATCTGCCGTATGGCAGCCACATATTGAGGCCTCTGCTCTTGAGGTCCGACCAGTTCTGGAGGGTAGAGACAGTGGTCTGGTATCCAAATCGGCGCAGGATCCGGAGCTGGAGCCCCTCCATAATCCTGCGCCTCCGGCGCCCGACATGATGGGTGCCAGGGGGGAACTCATCGTACCCCCTGAGCAGCAGGTAGTTCATGGCATAAACTGCCTTGCAGAACTACTACCATTTTGCTAAGCAGGAAGTTCCGGTTCTCGTGGTTCCTGTTTTTACGAAAATCCTCGTTTTTACGGAGAGATCGTTTTTTACGGGAATCCTCGTTTTTTCGGAGATCCGCGGGTTTACGGAGATCTCGTTTTTACGGGAATCCTCGTTTTTCGGAGAACGTGGGTTTACGGAGGTCCTCGTTTATACGGAAATCCTCGTTTTACGGGAATCCCCATATTTTTGAAAACTACCGTTCACGCTAGCGGACTGTACTTTTTAGGTATTATAGGCATTGATACGTGTTTCTAAGGACATTACCCAGGTCCCTGAGTGATTAAGTGTACATTACCAAGGCTATTTAGACCACTTTTAAGCGGGATTTTGCCGAACTTTATTTTATACGTTTAACGGGTCCGCTCGCGAATTTTCGAAATTACGGATTTTTTGAAAATCGCGGATCTCGCGCGGACCGGATTTTCAAAGTTCGGACATCTCTAATATTCACTAGAGATAGCCAAACTTTCCAAAGTTCGGTCCGTTTTCGAACTTTCGAACTATATGGAAAGTTCAAAAACGGACCCATTAAAGTCAATGGGATTCAAATAGTTTGAAAAGTTGAAATACAATTACAATATCAATGGTAACTTATGTAAATGGCTGTGGGACCTGGGAAATGGTCTGGAGGAACATGTTCGAATATCCAAGACTTTCGAAAAATCGATTTTACTCTCACGTGTGCTATTTTCGAGCTCTCGCGTTTTGAACATTCGAAATTATCCCATGAACGACTCCGGGATTCGATAATTCGTTATTACTTGCGTATAGGTATAATAGACATTTTACTCGCGGTGCGGATTCGATATTTACTCGCGTATAGGTATAATAGACATTTTACTCACGGATTCGATACTCGCGTATAGAGTTTTGAGCCTTGATCATGGGCCTTTATCAGGCTTCCATGGGGAGCCAAGAGGAATAATCTAAGCAGTCCGATATCAAGCTTTTAAAGTAACTAAGAAATTAAATTAGATAGGGAGAATATAAGGATTATATAAGGATTTATAAGGGATTAGCGCTTATTATGCAAATAGATATGGAGACTTCTGGGGAATTTTCATGTTTCCATGGCAGCCCTTAAGAAATGCTACACACTACAAGAGGCTGTAGATGGCTCTCTGGTTTGCTTTCAGCTCGTGGAATGCTTTGAAGCAAAGGGCCGCTATGGAAACATAGAAATTACCCAGAAGCCTCCATCCCTTAAAGGAAATGTTAGGCAGGACCCCAAAAACCTAGAGTCTATTTAGAAATAAGCCCCCCAGCCAAAAAATCATACTTACAAGTTTGCTATCCGCCGCTGCTTCCTGTCTTCTCCACGTGCTGTTGCTCCATTCTTTTTCTGTTTCCGTGAATGGCAGCCTTTAGCTGTGATGTCACAGGCGAGACTGACTACTTACCTGGAAGAGAGCCGTTGCGGTGGATCGAGGAGCTGTAAGTAGATTATCTCTTACTGGATATTATTATTATTAAACTTTTACCAAACGGAACCTAGGTTTGGGGGATTCTGCCTAACATATTAAATTGTTTTCTAAGGGGTGGACATTTAAATTTAAACTAAAAGGAATGTTATGTATAAACTTTGAATTTGGCTTGAAAGGCTGTTATTGTAAGGGAATTTGTGTTCTGTGCCACAGGATTTAAATATTAAAAACCTTACTTGGCAATGAAAGAGGACATTAAAATTTCATAATCCATTTTGATTAATACGTATATTTTTATTATTGTGTATATGTTTGCCATGGAAACAAAAGGGTCTTTTGGGGTGTATCAGTAGGTATGTGACCTGTATATGTGGGTGTGTTAGAGGTATGTTTTTGTATTTCTCTGTACATAAACTAACTATTTGATAGTTTGGTATGGTTCACATTTAACACAAGGGTAGGTTGGGTGTGAGCGGTATCAAAGCTGTGTTTATCTATGACTGTGTGGTGTTAGGGGGTAAGTTTTTTGCATTTTAGACCATTAAACTTTTCTGAGGATTTAGGTATGGTTGCCATGAAAACAAAAGGTAGGTTGGTTGTGAGAGTGTATCAGTAGGTGTGTGTACCAGTGTCTGTTGTGGGTGAGTGGGTATGTTTTTGCATTTCAACCGTAAAACTCTTTTTTTGATGGTTTCGGCATGGTTACAATGGAAACAGAAGGGTAGGTGGAGCTGTAAAGGTGTATCAGTAGATGCGTGTACCAGTGTATGTGAGGTGTTAGGTGTTTGTATGGCAACATGGAATGCTGAGAGTTTACATAACCGTACATTGTGCTTTACATAGCAGTTTGTTGTTAGCGTAGCCTTGGGACCCTGGTGGATTTCTTACACAAAAAAAATGACTGTTGGGATTCAATTTGATCACAAGACCCTAAAAACCTTGGAATGTCTTGTTTGAGGATTTGACCCATTAAGTCAATGGGAAAAAATACGTGTACACTTACTACTACTGGATTCCTTAGCTATGTAATATCCTTTCATTTCTTTTTATTATACGATAAGCTAGTGGGAGACACAATGATTCTGTCGATGCGAGAGGTGATTGCAGCATGTTCATCTGGACAGATTAATATGCATCTGTACCGAATTTCGTGTCTTAACTTGAAAACTGTGGAGGAGATACAGTCCCCAAAAATCAGAAGAATAAAAGGGAAGAAGAAGAAATAGAAGAAGAGGAATTTGGCTCTTTCAAGTCAAATTACTAGAAGGATATAGTATAACTAACTTAAAATTTTGCTTGAAATGCTGCATTTTAAAAGGGAATGTGTGTATGTGCATGAGATTTTAAAACTACACTACCTAGCTAGATAATTAAAGAGGACATTAAATGTCATAATTCATTTTGATTAATAACATACACTTTTATTATGTGTGTATGGTTGCCATGGAAACATAAAGGGGGTGGATCAGTATTGTATTTTTTACTGATTTACCCAGGGGGAGATGTTTTTGTGTTTTGGACTGTAAAAAGTTTTCTGATGGTTTATGTATGGTTGTTGTTTGAAACAGAGGGTTGTTGGATTATGTCAGTATCAGTTATGTATGTGTACCTGTGTCTGTGTTGTCTGTATGAGGTAAGGTGGTAGTATTTGCATTTTAAACTATAAAATCAACTTTTTATGTGTACCTATGTCGTGTAGTATTGGGAGGTATGTTTTTACATTTTAAACCTTAAAGGGTATGTAAACTGAAAAAATCACTTTGCTCATATTAATCATAAATAAATACATGCAAGTAGCACATACTCTAGACGTGTGTGTTGCTGCAGAATTATTAGTCTAAAATGCAAAAACTATATTGATGATTTTGGTATGGATGCCATTTAAACGGAAGGAGGTTGTGAGGGTGTATCAGTAGGTTGTTTATCTGTGTAGTTGTTGGGGGGATGTTTTGCATTTCAGACTATAAAACATAACTTTATTATGAGAGAAAGTTTTTTTTTGTTGGATTCTATATTTGCTGATTTTATAATTTTGGCTGTTCTTTCTATTTCTTCTTTTTCTTTTTCTTCTTCTGTTTTATTCTTCTGCTTTTTTGGACTGGATCTCCTCCAACAGTTTTGAGCTAGCAACATGAAATTCGGTACAGACTTGCGGGGCATATAGGAGAAGTGTGCTATCTTCTAGCTAAGAGAGTCCGCGAAGCATTACAGCGTTATCTGTGAATTTCAGGACATTTTTTCCCATAGACTATATGGTAACAATCCTTAAATGTGAATATTTCAAAACAGTTTGTTTCATGGTAATAAATCCAACAGGAGTACCCGCACCCCCCACACAGACACAGACACAGGTACACCCACCTACTGAACTTCCTTTCCATTCCCATGGAAGCCACACTTAAAGGGTAAACTATAGTCAAACAATTTTTGATCAATAATCAATGAAAGTTAGTTATTAGTCATACATGCAAAAACACATACCCACACACCTTATTGGTGCACACACCTACTGACCTACTCTTCATTCCTTTGGCAGCCATACTTAAAGGGTAAATAAAGTAAAAAAAAACTAATTTTGATATATCCTCAATAAAAGTTAGTTTTATGGTTTAAACACAAAAAAGATATACTCCCTCAACCAGACCCAGGTACACACACCTACCGATCTACTTATCCATTACTGTGGCAGCCAACTTAAAGGTAACTAAAGTCAAAAAACAAATTTTGACCAATCATCAAAAAATTTTTTTTTTTACCCCCACGTGGCACAGTGCATACACCTACTTCCTACCCCTCCATTACTGTGTCAGCCCTACCTAAAGGGTAACTAAAGTAAAAAAAAACTAATTTTGATCAATAATCAAAAAGTTTGTTTTTTAAACCCCCATGGGGCATAGGTACACACACCTACTGACCTCACCCTCCATTACTGTTGCAGCCATACTATAACGTAACAAGATCAAAAAAACAAATTCTGACCAATCATCAAAAAAGTTTGTTTTTAATAACCCCCAACTGAGACCGGTACACACACCTACTGACCTACTCTTCCATTTCTGTGGCAGACATACTTAAAGGGTAACGGTAGTCAAAAATACATTTTGATCAACAATCAAAGAAGTTTGTTTTTTTCTACCCCAACCTGACACAGGTATATACACCAACTGAGGTACCCATTCATTCATGTGGAATCATATTTAAAGGATAAGTATATAAAAAAAACACATTTACCAATCATCAAAAAGTTAGTCTTTTACCCCCAACCTGACACGAGTACACACCCAACTGACACTCTTAATTGATTGTAACAGCCATATTTAAAGGGAAGTAAAAAACTACAATGTCCTCATCATTGGCATTATTGAGTTTTAAAATCTGCAGCACAACACACACATTCCCTTCCAAAGTGGGTCTTTCAAGCCAAATCAAAGTTTATATTTAAACTTTCCTTTTCTAGTTTTTGCTTTTTGTGATGACATTTGGTGACATTACATGGTCACAGCACAGAAGTAACAGGTGTCTTAAAGTCGTGTTTGTATTATAAACTGGTATCCTTTATAGTTGCACAACACCAAACATTTTTGTTAGCACCCTCTGTAATATATGGACTATATGACACCGTTTCCAAAGATATTTACATATGGACAAATAATACACTGTGTGTGTTAATTTGACTATGTGTATAATATTTTATAAATATTCATGGAGATAATTTGCCGTGTATTTATTTACAGAACTGCTTTCGTATTAAGTCAGGGTCTGACTGCCAAGTGCCATGGCTCCCCCAGCAGAACAACCTCCTCCCCCCCCAAAAAAAATTACCGGACCTGCAGCCTACTGTTACTCTTAGCCTTCTGTGCTGCTGCGCTTCCTCACAGCCTTCTGCTACTGAGTCTTGTCCAATTAGGACTTGCAGCATTTGACAACACCCCGAGGAGCAGAGGAGCAGAGGAGCAGAGGAAAACGACTGGACCAGCATGCTAAAATACTGGGCCCCACAGCAACATTTTGAAAGAAGCCCCCAATCATATTTTTTCTACCTTACATTGCCACACACGTGTCTCCACCTGCTATCTGTGCCACATTAGGACCCACCAGCGAACTTCCACTCTCCTCGACATACAGGCATGTCCACGCTCTCCTCCCACAACACACAACACTCTCTCATCATGCAGGCACGTCCACGCTCTTCTCTCCACAGACACACACACTCTCTCCCAGACATACTGGCAGTTATGCTCTCCCACAGACGAACACTCTTTCTCAGACATACAGGCTCATTCACACTCTCTCTCCCCACAGAAAGACACAATCTCTCAAACATACACAGGTCCACACTCTCTCTCCCACAGACACACACTCTTAGACATTTAGGCACATCCACACTCTCCCCATAGACAACACACACACACTCTCTAAGACATACTGACACATCCATACTCTCCCACAGAAGACACACTCTCTCAAACATACTGGCATTAAATACTCTCTCTCCCATAGACACACACACACACTCTCTTAGAATACCTGCACTTCCATGCTCTCTTTCCCACAATCAAACACACTCACCACTCTCGACAGTCTATCCCACACACTCCCACAGTTGCTTCAGTGCCTGCCAAAGTCAAACATTACCTCTGCACCATGCCTAAAGCTGGGTACACACTGACGATTTTTGTCATTTTTCAAAGATCTGCATGCACATAGTCAGACTGTAAAGAAGTTACAGCGGCCAAGGGAAATTTACTGACTTTTACGAACGAGCACTTGGCCGACCTGAAGTTCGGCAGCCGCATGCTCCAAGTGCCGCACACACAGTGCCGATAAAGTTCCGATACCGTTGGGGCTTTATTGGCTCTGTGTGTACCTAGGTTAATTCTGGCTGAAGCAGTCTGTCTCCTGAAGATTTGTTCCTGTCTGGTCTCAGTTTCCTCCTTCTTCACGAGAGTCCACACACAGGGCTAAATATGTTCAGGGCACAGACTATCTATTACACTCACATTCAGTCACACAGACACAACACTCAGTCACACCGACACACTATTCACACAGACAAAATTCAGTCACACAGACAGCACACATACACCATTCACAGACACAACACTCACAGACGCACACATACTGTCACACAGAACACACTCAGTCACACAGAACATACACTCAGTCACCACATTCTCATCAGATCCAGTCCTAAAGGTAAGTCCAGCCCTAAAATGAAAACTTACATACAGGATATATCACCCCCCAAAACCCTAAACTGTACTGAAATCTGAAATAGATGCTACACCTGAAATCCTGCACGATGTCCTGTTTCCCCTGTTTCTGCTTCCTGGTTCTTCCAGTTAGCAACTGTCAGTTATGGATTTGACAGTTGACATCACAGCCAATGACTAAATGTTATATCCCCTATGTGCCTCTTCTGAGCATGCCCAGGCTCAGTACCTGCTCAGTACAGGTTTCTAAATTGCTAAGTTTCCATAGGCCTCCAGAAGTATAGCAGGCAACAGTAATGAATTCATAGGACAAACTATGATATATCAACATATTTTAAAGAGGCCATTCTTTCTAAAATGTTCTTATGAGGGTGGAGTTGTCCTTTAACTTCTCCACTAACTTCCTACCGGATGCAGTCAGCAAGTTTTTTTTAAAACAGAACTTCCATTTTTTTCAAGAAAACTTTATCTATACCTGACAATACGGCATACAATACAAGGATTGTGAAGCAATCAATTAGGCTATTTACAACTACTTTAACGCAGTGCTCTGATCTGGTCAAACATTTATACAAACATAGAAAAGATAATCAATGCACATGTAACAGGTAACCTTGACGTGGTTGGAAGGCTTTTCATTCATGTGATCACAGTAATGTATACTAAAACCCCTTTGTTTTATAAAGTATGCCAGTGTGCATAATATGATATTGTATGGGGCCTAGGAATGTGCATTGACAATACTGGCAGGTTCAAACGGAACATTCCTGAGCACAGTGTGTGTCAACAGACAGATGAGGGCACATAACATCGGGGGCTCGGGACCCTGAACAATTGCCCAATTTGGCATGCCTAAATACTGAACCGGCACAGCAGGCCGAGCCCCCTTTAGCTCAGGTCCTATATCAACCGCTAATTGCTATGGTGATCCCTACGCCACTGGACTGGACCCAGGACAGCAGTGAACATTGAAGGCATGCAAACTCACGAGTAGGTGCACAGACCACAGAAAGAGTCTCAGACTTGAGAGTTACAGTCAGTTGAAGACATTGATTATATATGTACCCCACAATCCAACAAAATATATATACAATTGCAGGGTTGTATGGGGGGGTATGGAAGACTTTTGTATAGGAGTAGGGTATCCCCAACCAACATTATTTATTCCACAGCAGCACCATAACCATATACCACATTAATGGGCCTCTGTACAGAATAGGAGGGGTGTGATTCTGAGGGCTGCTGCTGGCGATACTGGTCGAGTTGGTCCCTGGGTAGGTGGTCATGGGGGGTGCTGCTGGGTGATATTGATGATGGGCCTCTGTATAGGGAGGGGTTAGGGGAATGTGGTCATGATGTGCTCCTGCATATTATATGTACCTGGGTTAATCAGTTGCTCAGTATCTAAGTCTGAGCATGTTTGACCATCCAACAGCCAATCAGTAGAAATTACTGTTAGGAACATTCCAAGGAGTGGTGGATCCTGGGAAGAAGATTGTAGAAAACTAAAATTGGAAGCTCAACGGTATAAATGAGGGTGTATAATAAGTATGCAACAATATGTAGAATAGCATATGTATGTGTATCCCTTATCCCTTATATATATATATATATAATATATATATATATATATATATATATTTATTATAGATATTATATATATATTAAAATAAATTTATATTTTACGGAGATATGCTGAGTTTTTAGTAGCAACTACTAGGTGGGGGTATATATATTATTCACATAGGAATGTCCATACTATGTGTGTAATTAGCACTATTTAATTAAAATCACCATAAGAAATAACACCATACAAAGTATAGTACTACTACCTACTACTATGAATTACAAAACAATTTATATACAATTAATAAACTAAACTTACTTTACTGACACCCCTAAGTTTGAATAGAAAACTCAAAATGATAGGTTAAAACACACCTCCAGGATTTCTACAGGGTCTCCATGTAGACACTAAAAGGAAGTGGAATTTTACTAACATCCAATGAAGGTTCTGATCTTCCACTGTTAGCAAATCAAAAAATCTCTTAGGCACTGTCCATGAAAAGACGAGAAGTGTAAGGAAGCTCCTGTATTACACCCAGTTATGTGCTGTTTGTAAAACATGTGATAGTCTTACCCAATTAGAAAATTCTCAACTCTCACATTTACTCCCCCTCCCCTCTCCATAGAAAGTAATGAGACAATCCGGTTTCTGTTTGCTAGACAGGAAGTGTCTGTTTATGATTAAATGATTTTGCATGTCTCTGAAACTACCCAGCATTCTTAGAGAAATGGGCAGTTTTTACCCCAATATTAATATATTAAACATGAGGCTGTCAAGGTACCTTCAGTTATAAGAAGGCTCTACTCATTTTATACCCGTGGGGAGCTTTTAGCTCCTTTATCCCAACCTCTCCATTACTTGTCAAGCTAATCAGAATCCTGTGTTTCCTAACCCCATAGTAACTGTAAACTGGAACTTGCTGTGGTAATTACCAATAAATATAAACCTAGCATGTTATTATGGACCTGTATAGGGTCTCAGGATGTCCACTCTCCATTACTTGTCAAGCTAATCAGAATCCTGTGTTTCCTAACCCCATAGTAACTGTAAATCTGGAACTTGCTGTGGTAATTACCAAAATATAACCTACATGTTATATGGATCCTGTATAGGGTCTCAGGATGTCCAATGGAGCTGTTCAGATGAATTGAACATTGTGGCAGGTTGCCTGGATCTGTGTTCAGATCTGCAGGTTATACCATTTTGCTGGATACTATAATACATGTGTCCCAACAAGGCATCTGCTTTGTGTGAGAGCCCTGCCTGTCAAGCTAATCAGAATCCTGTGTTTCCTAACCCCATAGTAACTGTAAATCTGGAACTTGCTGTGGTAATTACCAATAAATATAAACCTAGCATGTTATTATGGATCCTGTATAGGGTCTCAGGATGTCCAATGGAGCTGTTCAGATTGAATTGAACATTGTGGCAGGATTGCCTGGATCTGTGTTCAGATCTGCAGGTTAATACCATTTTGTCTGGATACATATAATACATGTGTCCCAACAAGGCATCTGCTTTGTGTGAGAGCCCTGCCAAGACAGATGACTGTTGTCACAGTAACAGTGCTGCACCAGCATCCATGTGACAGACTGATCATGTGGTCCCATACGGAACTGCATGATTGGCTGTGATTTACTAACTGATGTCTGATACTGACGACCGAACTCGTGTCGCGGCTGGCCGCCCCACACCATCACATATTTCCAGCCAACTAATCCGTGGCACTATGGCTTGATACTGGTGTTTCCCCAGCCTTAAGGTTCATCCACACATGCGATCGCGGGTGCAACCCGTGCACGCACGATGTGTAGACAACATCCGATAATCGTCCATGTATGGCACTTTATCGGTTAAAATGCCGTTCTGTCGATACACGCACGAATATAATCCGAAATGGCCATTCGCACACGTCTGCGTCAGCACCGGCGATCGCATGTGTGCACACCTTTAGACTTTATAGATTATAAGTGCCAGGTAGGTGGTATTTGGAAGTGAGTGCAAATATGGTAAAGTTTTGATAGGCACAAGCTCTCTGGGCAAATCTTCCGTACGGGATTTACCAAGCTGTGCGATTTTGGGTGAATCTCTCCGCACATAAGTATTTATCGCCAGGTATTAGTTGGTGTTTAATACTTACGTGTAAAGAGGCACGCAACTCTGGTAAATTACTTTGAAACGGCCGCAGTTGCCCTTCTGGTACTCGCGCTGCCGCCACAAAGCGGGCATTAACATTGCGCCAAACAATCGACCAACATAATGCTTCCCTATAGCTATGGATGTAAGGGAAGAGCAGATGAATCACTTGCATGTTCAACCCTTGGTAGGAAGCGCTAAAGCTGACCGTGGCTTTTAATTGTCTTGAAGTCAGGAAATGTCTTTATTCCAGGATGTATGAAACTAAGTTTTCCGAATTCTGTGCAGTTAGGGAATGCTGGGAGTTATAGTTTTAATCATGTGAAAAGTTATTAAGAAGACACTAACTGCAAAACAGAGAATGCTGGGATTTGTAGTTTTCAAAACTGTAAAAGGTCACAAGCTTAGGCTGTATTAGATCTAGACAGATGCCTTACTACAGGATATTAGAAAAAACTTACTGCAAACAGAATGCTGGGAATTGTGGTTTTCAAACATGTAAAAGGTCACAAGTTAAACCCGCCTGCTCTATACCATTAGGCTTATTATATCTAGAACATGCCTTTGCCACAGGCAATAAACAAGATACTTTGCATGTCCCCCCCCATTTCTTTAAGTGAGAAATATGTGTACCCCAGTCACCCCCAAGCCCAGCGTCTCACTGCCGGCTTAGCCAACTCCTGGCGGTGCAGCTGCTACCTTTCAGCCTGTAGACAGTGCAGCGTTCAGGGAGTTTGTGGGGCCATTGGCACACCACAGTGGCAGGTCCCTGGCCGTAGGTACTTTGCCGAAGGCAGTACCAGCCCTGTACGACCATCTGCAGGGCAATATATCTGCTTCGCTGGACCACGTGTGGGCAAGTGTGTCCACATTACTATGGACGCGTGGTCCAGCAAGCACGGCCAGGGGCGGTATGTGTCATTTACCGCCCAATGGGTCACTCTGCTAGCCGCAGAGACGCGGCACGGGAGCGCAAGTGGGGAGATGGTGGTACCACCACGCATTGGTGATACGCCAGTCTCCACCCCCCCCCTCCCATCCGGTGAGCCCTCTTCCCGGACGCTCCGTGCCCCCCAGAGCCTATACTTCGTGCCAGGCGAGATGTTGCCATGCAGTGTTGCAGCTTGTGTGCCTCGGTGATAGGAGCCACACCGGGGCAGAGTTGCTGGCAGCACTGCAAGGGCAGGTTGAGAGGTGCTGACCCACACCACCTCTCAATCAAGGTCGTGTGTGACAATGCCACCAATATCCTGTCTGCCCTTCGCATGGGCAGAGTCACACATGTTCCTTGCCTGCACGCCACGTTCTCTAACCTGGTCGTCCAGCGGTTCCTCACCAAGTACCCTGGTCTCCAGGAGGTACTGAGGATGGCTAGGAGGTGTCCATCACTTCAGCTTCATACACGGCCACAGCTCGTCTGGCCGAGTTTCAGCAGCAGAATGGTCTGCCGCAGAACCGCCTGATTTGTGACACCCCCCACCCGCTGGCATCTAGTCTATGATGCTGCTGAGGCTGCCTCAGCAGAGGCGAGCCATCATAGACTACTGTACGAGTACAAGCAAATCAGGCTCTGGACCTGTTTTGCTGTTACCCAGGCAGTGGCTGCTGATTAGCGATGTCTGCCGTGTGCTCGCGCCATTTGAGGAGCCACCAGGATGGTAAGCCAATGATGCCACCATTGCGAATACCATCCCACTGGTGTTCCTCCTTGAGCACACTCTGTGCGGCATACCGACAGGGCAATCGCTGTCCAGCAGCAGCACTGGAAGGGAGGACGCCGACACTGTATCTTTCCGAGCCCGAACATCACGGTGCAGAGCGCGTCCGTTGATAGGAGGGGGGGATTTGGTGACCTGGACCAAGGGGAAATGGGGCATTCCTCCAGGGGACATCTCAACCCTCCCAAGTACCACTGTCATTCGTGGTTGGGGGAGGTTGAGCCCG
Organism: Hymenochirus boettgeri; assembly: GCA_019447015.1. NCBI lineage: Eukaryota > Metazoa > Chordata > Amphibia > Anura > Pipidae > Hymenochirus > Hymenochirus boettgeri. The sequence continues at coordinate 8,060 of JAACNH010005138.1, read as the reverse complement.
ACACTATTATCCTCAGTGACATCGGGACATGGTGTCCTCTGCGGCAGGCAGTTTGCGGCGCATGGCTCTTTCATGCTGCAATGCCGCGCAAGGCCCCAGGATTAAGGCCATCAAAGAGAAGGAGCAGTACTGGGTGGCCACCCTATAGATCCGCTATAAGGGTAAAGTGTCGGAGTTTTATCCCCATCTCAGAGGAGAGGTAGAATGCAGCACTATGAGCAACACTGCTACGTTGCCTCGTTCTCTGCCTTCCCAGGTGCTGGCAGGCCTACAGCACCTGATGTTGGGGATCAACAGGGCTCACGTCCCCCTGTGCCTGACAGGAGGAGCAGCAGTACTGGAGGCGGCCTCGCGGCCAACTTCAGGCTGTTCTTCCACCACAGTTGCCAGGCCCATCTACTGGCAACTCCACCAGGCAACACCTCTCGCCAGGTCACCGACTACATCGGATCCAGGGCCGTGTGTTCCACATCAAAGACTGAGATCCACTGGACTACTGGGTGGCGAGGCTTGATATCTGGCCCGAGTTGGCACAGTATGCATCGAGGTCCTTTCATGCCCTTCATCCAGTGTTCTTTCGAGAGGACCTTCAGTGCGGCAGGGGGGTTGTAACAGAGAGGAGGACCCGTCTCTCCACTGAGAATGTGGACCGCCTTACATTCATCAAGATGAATGAGGCGTGGATCACATCTCAGTACAGCACCCCTATTGCTGATGCCCGTGACTGAAGGCCTCCTGCCCCTGGCACCCTGTCTGCTCCTTCCGCCTCATTTTCCACCTAGAGGCTTAGCTGATGCCAGCTTAGCGGGCAAATGGCAAATTTTTATTATTGGCAGGGCCATATATGGTCCTACCTTGCTCTACTGCATTCAGGTTATAAAATAACAAATGCTCTGCGACAACAGCTCCTCTGTGGCTAATTTTTCTAAGATTGGTCATCCTACTTGGCCCAGAGCAGTACTCACTCTCATTTTGTTCTTCGTTCTCTCTCCATGAGGCACCTTGTGGTGTCACCTACTCTGACCATCTCATACAACCGCAACAGCTACTCTGTGGCTAATGTTTTCACTCTGGGTCAATCCTGCCTGGTCCGAGAGCAGTACTCCTATTTGTTCTTCGTTCTCTCTCCATGAGGCACCTTTGTGGTGTCACCTACTCTGACCATCTCATACAGCCGCAACAGCTACTCTGTGGCTAATGTTTTCAGCTCTGGGTCAATCCTGCTTAGCCCGAGAGCAGTACTCCATATTACAAAGTGTGGGCCTGCTGTAACTCAATGGTGCTGTTCCTACCCATTCACCTGCTTTCCCTTGCACGAAGCATACTCTGAGGGAGAGTACCAATGGGGTGAGGGTATGTCCAGTGGGGCCAAGCCTCCTGGCTCTTCAACAATTTTGGCAAACTGCAGTGGGCCTGCTGTACCGAATGTGCTGTTCCAACGAAGCCTTACCCTTTCACCTACTTTCCCTTGCACGAAGCATACTCTGAGGGAGAGTAGCCAATGGGGTGAGGGGTATGTCCAGTGGGGCCAAGCCTGCCGGCTCTTCAACAATGGTGGCAAACTGCAGTGGGCCTGCTGTAACCCAATGGTGCTGTTCCTACGAAAGCCTTACCCTTTCACCATGCTTTCCTTGCACGAAGCATACTCTGAGGGAGAGTAGCCAATGGGATGAGGGTATGTCCAGTGGGGCCAAGCCTGCCTGGCTCTTCAACAATGTTGGCAAACTGCAGTGGGCCTGCTGTAACCCAATGGTGCTGTTCCAACGAAGCCTTACCCTTTCACCTACTTTCCTTGCACGAAGCATACTCTGAGGGAGAGTAGCCAATGGGTGAGGGGTATGTCCAGTGAGGCCAAGCCTGCCTGGCTCTTCAACAATGTTGGCAAACTGCGTGGGCCTGTGTAACCCAATGGTGCTGTTCCAACGAAGCCTTACCCTTTCACCACTTTCCCTTGCACGAAGCATACCTGAGGAGAGTAGCCAATGGGGTGGGGTATATCCAGTGGGGCCAAGCCTGCCTGGCTCTTCAACAATGTGGCAAACTGCAGTGGGCCTGCTGTACTCAAGTGCGTGTGCTTCCTACGAAGCCTTACCCTTTCACCTGCTTTCCCTTGCACGAAGCATACTCTGAGGGAGAGTAGCCAATGGGTGAGGGTATGTCCAGTGGGGCCAAGCCTGCCTGGCTCTTCAACAATGGTGGCAAACTGCAGTGGGCCTGCTGTACTCAATGGTGCTGTTCCAACGAAGCCTTACCCTTTCACCTACTTTCCCTTGCACGAAGCATACTCTGAGGGAGATGAGCCAATGGGGTGAGGGGTATGTCCAGTGGGGCCAAGCCTGCCTGGCCCCACAACAATGGTGGCAAACTGCATGGGCCTGCTGTAACTCAATGGTGCTGTTCCTACGAAGCCTTACCCTTACTCACCTGCTTTCCCTTGCACGAACATACTCTGAGGAGAGTAGCCAATGGGTGAGGGGTATGTCCAGTGGGGCCAAGCCTGCCTGGCTCTTCAACAATGGTGGCAAACTGCAGTGGGCCTGCTGTAACCCAATGGTGCTGTTCCACGAAGCCTTACCCTTTCACCTACTTTCCCTCTCCTGCACGAAGCTACTCTGAGGGAGAGTCCAATGGGTGAGGGGTATGTCCAGTGGGGCCAAGCCTGCCTGGCCCCACAACATGGTGGCAAACTGCAGTGGGCCTGCTGACCCAATGGTGCTGTTCCAACGAAGCCTTACCCTTTCACCTACTTTCCCTTGCACAAAGCATACTCTGAGGGAGAGTAGCCAATGGGGTGAGGGGTATGTCCAGTGGGGCTAAGCCTGCCTGCCCCACAACAATGGTGGCAAACCGCACTGGACATTATGTAACCCAGTACCCCCATCGCCTTCTTTCCCTTTTGTGTGCAAACTACTATATGGGAATGTGGCCAATGTGGTGTGTGTATGGCATTAATGGTAAGGTATATATAATTATAAGTACCAGACATATAGCTAGCTAATAGTATGTGTATTGTAATTTTTCAAATAAAAATTATTATGAATCTATCTGAATAATTTGATATATTGAAAAATAAAGCCCAAAACATTTTTGTTTCAAACTATTTTATATATATATATATATATAATATTTATTTATTTATTATTTATTTTTTAACTATTTACAAAAAATAAAAACAAAAAAAAAAAACACTGGGGTTACTGGGGTGCCCTCCCTCCAGTCGGTCAGGCGGCGGTCCAGGCGGCAGTCCAGGCGGCGCACCATGTGGCCATCTCCCGCCCATGCTCTGTCGTAGTTCTGTGGAGGAAGATATGGAGAGAATTGTGTTGAAGATGTTTGAGCACATTTCCTAAAGCACCATGCGGTAGATGCAAATTTGCACCTGATAACACTTACACATACATGGTACTGCAATGCTATAATGTTGCGGTTGTCATAAAAGGAAAGCTCAGTATAAGACATCGTTATTTCTAAAATTCTTAGATTATATTAATTGCATACCTAGTTATGGTAACAGTGATTTCTACTGATTGGCTGTTGGATGGGTTACACATGCTCAGATCTCTACTGACCAACTGAACAACCCAGGGACTGGGTCAAGGGCTAGACCATAACGGTCTCTATAGGGGTCCTGCAAACAGGAAGTCATTTTTCCGTTGCATTTATGTAACACAGAAACAATGCTGATTGCTGAATGGGCAGATTAAGGTCATTGGGATATAAATACTGCTCTTTTTTCCTTAAAAGTATATATATTATCACTGAACTTCCACTTAAAGCGATATTATTGCATCATGGGGGATCACTGATAAACAGCAGTAGGTAATGCTTGCATAAAACACAGAGCCGAGAACATCCCCACTAGCACAGAGGCGAAGGCTAAAGAAATGAAACATCTCAGAGGAGCCCTTAAAACTTGTGGATATCCAGACTGGGCCTTTGTCAAAAGAAGTAGAAGGAAAGAAAAGTACACGTTACCAACAGTGAAGGGGAAAACAAGACAGGAGGAAGAACATGTCATCCCATATGTAGCAGGGGTCTCCGAAATTAAGAAGAATTTTCAAAAAAAACATCGTATCCCTGCTGCTTTAAACCGAACAAACACACTGAGGCAGCAATTGGTACATCCGAAAGACCCAATACCAAAACCAAGAAAAGCGACATCATATATGCAGTGCAGTGCAGTGAAGATGCTCTGATTTGTATGTGGGGAGACCAAACAGCAACTGCATCAACGTATGGCCCAGCACGAAGACCAATTCCTCGGGTCAGGACTCAGCCGTGTATCTGCATCTTAAGGATAAGGACATACCTTTGAAGATTGAATGTTAACATACTGGTGAAAGGAACGTGACTGGTTCAAGAGAGGTGTTAAGGAGCCATTTATGTAAAAAAAGAACCAAGCCTAATAGAGGTGGGGGGGTTCGACACCAACTGTCTGCCATGTACAATGCTGTTTTAAACCTTACTCTGGGCGTTCCATAAACACCTCTTAGCCACTATCTAATCACACCCTTAACACCTGGCTGTGATATGCTAATTGGGATTTTCCAGGGTACATAATTGCCACAGATCTTGTACAAGTCATTCTGAATTGAGAAAGCCATCGATGACTAGCGAAACGTCTTCAAGAACTACATTTCAAGTCCAGTTGATCTTTGAATACAACAGATATACCATGACCTGGATGAATGAGAACCTTCACAAGCACTTGCATAAAACATACGTTTATTGCTAAATTGTATCAGAAACATTCTTGGTTTGTATCACTAGGACTGTGCTACATACAAAATTTTTTGGAAGTGGTGCAGCCCCCATAAAAGCATTGTCAAACCCACAGTACCCAATGTTGCATCATGTAGCGTGGATTTTACAGATAGTAATAGTCTTGTATTAACATTTCATTAACGTTGCATATGATTTACTTACGATTCTCAAGCATGGCCGCCAGAGTGACTGGAGAGGCAGGAGGTGCTGGGGGCTGGAGAGGGTGGAGAGCCTGGAGGGGCTGGAGAGGGTGGAGGGGCTGGAGAGTTGGGGGCTGGAGAGGGTGGAGGGGCTGAGAGGGTGGAGGGCCTGTAGAGGCTGGTCCTGCTTCTAGAAAAAAAATGTTTTATTTCAACAATCACCGTCCAATCCATTAGTAATATATTACATGTATAAGAACATTTCCTAAAGGCTATGTAGTGAACATTTCTTGGATAATTTTGGACGTTTGGACCGAATTTCGTGACTTAAGCTCAAAAACTGAGGGACAAGATACAGCCCAGAGTCGGGGACAATAAATGGGAATGAGAAATGAGAAGCTCTGTCTCTCAAGCCAAATTATAGATTTGTTGCATTTTTTTTTACAAACATTTTTATCAGTGAAATATAAAATTCACTTAATTATCACTGATAATTTCACTAATTATTTGCTGACAATCAAGGTCAATAAAGATAAAAATTGCTTAGGATGCACTTACGTGTCTGGCTGGTGCCAGGTTCCTCCTCTTCTTGGGGCGGTGGACTGCCCGTGGGGGCGATGCGCGCCCGGAGGGGGCAAGGGACTGCCCGGAGAGGGCAATGGGCTGCCCGTAGCCTGAGGGCTAGTTGGTGGTAGTGCTAAAAAAAAAGGAATTTATTTTAACTCTCACTGTCATTAAATGTTCGAATACATTTAAAACTAACTTCTCGGAGAAGTTGTCAAAAATTATGCAAACATTGGATAAAGGGCTTGACATATCAACGTGTTAAAAAGCACACAATAGTGTGCACAATTAATGTGATCCTCAATTTTTGCACAATTATGCTATCGTACTGCACTCGCATGGCAATAACATGAGCGCACCGCAAACACGCGCTTGTATGCTTGTTTCTGGAGCGCTCGTGTGCGCTGTAATGTGGCCTGGACAAATGAAAGATTTAGAAAAAAAAATTTTTTTCAATAGGCTGCACTTACATTCTTCCTCTGGCGGGGACGGTGGTGGGGGTGGGGTGTCGAGGAAGATTCCGCTCAAATTAAAATAAAAAAATACATAATGAATGATATATCTAAAGGATATATTTAATTATATACTTTGAATTCTGCTTGAAAATACAGATTAAATAAGGCAATATGTTTTAGTTTCTTTAAAAGTCAATCATATTTCTATGGCAATGTATTCATACCTTATTCTGGCTAAGTACTTATATTTTATTGTGTGTATGTAGCCACGGAAAGGGAAAAGTTGGTTGGGTGTAGGGAGCATCAGTAGCTGTGTGTTCTTGTACTGTATAGATTTTGTGGGTAACACAACATTTTTAATTTTGGAGTGTAAAAATCAATTTTTAATAATTGATCAACATTTTATTTTGACTTAACTTTCCCTTCAAAGGGGCTGCCATGTAACTAAAAGGGTGGGTCAGTAAAGGTGTTTAACTGTGTCTATGTGTGGGTATCAGTGTGCATTTATAAGATAAAAAGAAATCAATTTTAATGATCGATTCATTTTTAACTTTACTTAGCCTTTTAATTAAGGCTGCCATGGAAATGGAAGAGTGGGCCACCAGTGTGTTTACCTGGTCTATGTGTGGGTATCATTTTGAATTTATAGGTGTTATGTTAAATAAAGTCACTTTTCAGTGATTTATTTTTGACTTTACTACCCTTTAAATAGGGCTATATTGAATATATAAGAAGAATAAAATCTAATAATCTAGTGAATGAGAAATACAAAGACTTGGATCTCTCTCTCTCTCACAAGCCAATTTAAGGATTATTGATGTTTTTAAAACATATATATAAATATGTTTTTGTCAGAAGTGAATTAAAATATTTTACTCTTATTATAATACAGTAATATAATAAAAAGTATACTTGCCTTCTATCATCTGCCGTATGGCAGCCACATATTGAGGCTTCTGCCTCTTGAGGTCCGACCACTGTCTCTGGAGGGTAGAGACAGTGGTCTGGTATCCAAATCGGCGCAGGATCCGGAGCTGGAGCCCCTCCATAACCTGCGCCTCCGGCGCCGCACATATGGGTGCCAGGGGGGAACTCATCGTACCCCTGAGCAGCAGGTAGTTCATGGCATCAACTGCCTTGCAGAACTAGCCATTTTGCTAAGCAGGAAGTTCCGTTCCTCGTGGTTCCTCGTTTTTACGAAAATCCTCGTTTTTACGGAGATCCTCGTTTTTACGGGAATCCTCGTTTTTCGGAGATCCGCGGGTTTACGGAGATCCTCGTTTTTACGGGAATCCTCGTTTTTCGGAGATCCTGGGTTTACGGAGGTCCTCGTTTATACGGAAATCCTCGTTTTTACGGGAATCCCCATATTTTTGAAAACTACCGTTCACGCTAGCGGACTGTACTTTTTAGGTATTATAGGCATTGATACGTGTTTCTAAGGACATTACCCAGGTCCCTGAGTGATTAAGTGTACATTACCAAGGCTATTTAGACCACTTTTAATGCGGATTTGCCGAACTTTCATTTTAATACGTTTAACGGGTCCGCTCGCGAATTTTCGAATTTACGGATTTTTTGAAAATCGCGGATCCGCGCGCGGACCGATTTTTCAAAGTTCGGACATCTCTAATATTCACTAGAGATAGCCAAACTTTCCAAAGTTCGGTCCTTTTCGAACTTTCGAACTTATGGAAAGTTCAAAACGGACCCATTAAGTCAATGGATTCAATAGTTTGAAAAGTTGAAATACAATTACAATATCAATGGTAACTAATGTAAATGGCTGTGGGACCTGGGAATGGTCTGAGGAACTGTTCGAATATCCAAGCTTTCGAAAAATCGATTTTACTCTCACGTGTGCTATTTTCGAGCTCTCGCGTTTGAACATTCGATAATAATCCCATGAACGACTCGCGGATTCGATAATTCGTTATTTACTTGCGTATAGGTATAATGACATTTTACTCGCGGATTCGATATTTGGCTCACGATAGGTATAGACATTTTACCACTCCGGATTCGATACTCGCGTATAGGTATAATAGACATTTTACTCGCGGATTCGAATTACTCCGTATAGGTATAATAGACATTTTACTCGCGGATTCGATATTTACTCGCGTATAGGTTAATC
>JAACNH010005137.1:0-21371 GCA_019447015.1 Hymenochirus boettgeri | reverse complement strand
TTTAATGGTAACTTTCCTGTGTCTATAAGGGGGATCAGAATGCATCATGGATCCTTCATTTCCTTTATAAGGAAGGTTGCATAAGGCATCTCAGTCCCTGTTTCCCACGAATATGCCACATATGAGGCTCCATAGTGGTTAATGTTTAACTTACCGTGGCATGTACGCTTCACAAATATATAAAAAAATAATTATTTTTACCAATTCACATGAGTATTTCTAGGTCAGCTTTCAGTAAAGCTGGAATGCACATGACAGATCTGATATAATTTGTCACCATCGCCTGTGTGTAAGGGTTGAAAAACAGGGATCCCGAACATCCAGTCGCGTGCAAGATTTAATGTTTTAGTGGTCATTTTTGTTTCTTTGCAAAAAATATAGTTTGATCGTGCAAGTGTATTTAACAAGTTGCTGAAAAATTATGCGGAGTTGCAATGGAAAGTTAAATTACTGAACAGTTTCAGACCCACCCGCACAACCCCAATACAACAGCTGACTGAGGTGATTAATTCATGAACACATTCTTTCTTGCTTTCCATTGGATGTACAACCCTTATACCCCTTCTGTTGTTGTGAAACTGCACCATCTGACTTATTTATGGTGTGAAAAGAGGAGGAAAACAAGTTTTAAAGGATATACAGGAGATTCCATAAAAGTTCTATGTTTAAAAGGTGCTAATTTTGCCCCAACCAATCAGATTATTTAACATTTGAAAGCTTAAATCTGATTGGTTGGGGCAAAAGAGCACCATTTAAACGTAAGAAACTTTTATTGAATTACCCTGATTGTTCCTGCACTATGAAAATTGCTATTCCTTTCTAAATTCGTAATCCCCTCAAAAGAGAGCCTGACCTTGGTTTTTCCTCGTATTTTAGGGGTCGACATGCACAATTTAATGCTTAATAGCAAGTAAATGAATGAAATGAATACAAAGGCTAATTTCGATTATCATAGGAAAGTTTGTTCAGAATTGTTGCTTCTGTGGGACTATTAATATCTGTGTGATTGCTTATACACAGTTACCATGCTACAAATTGTGAGAAAAATGTAACGCTTTAAAGAAATACAGGTTTTTGATAGGAAATCAATATTTAATGATTATTTACAGTTACATTCAAACACAGAAATAATAGCTATACATTCAGATATATTTTAAGGTTAGTTGTATTATTCGTTATAGTGTAAGTGTGTTGTAAAGCATTAAAAGTGTGTAATGAGTCATTTTGTCATTGTCTTGCATTGCTGTATTTTTAAAGCATTTTTGTTTCTTGCAATTATTTATAAAGCGCAATTTAATGATATTAAACTTTAATGTATTAAACAAAAGACAGGACAAAATTATATCCAAATTAAGGGGCTGCAAAGGTTTATCTAGCATGGCGGCCTGGGGGAATCGAATATCCTTCACCGACCAGTACAGGAATAGAATAATACCCAAGTACCCCAAGGTGAGACCAGACCACCCAATTGGGATGTCTCGATTAGCGTTATACATACAGATTTGCTTTTGATGTTCCACAGGGTATACGGAACATTGAGAAACCATGATTTAAGGTGCCCATATAGGAATTAACCATTTGATGTTGACACACATGTTTCAGGCATCAGAAAAAGCGTCCAACTTTTTTTTGCATCGACTTGCAGTCGCAAAATGGTGGAAATCTTTGGGAAAGTAAGAAGGGCCAACAGAATAAGCTCTAAAGGCGTTAGAGTTGACAATTTGAAGCCAATATATCTAATGTCTTTATAGAGTTTGGTCAGCAATTAGAGGAAAAACTAACTGAAGCTCTGTTTTATGTGATCCTCTAGACAATTCGCCTTTACAGTGCTTCATTTTATCATTGCCTGAATCTGGGCTTGGTTCTTTGGTATTAAATTTACCAAACAAGGGATCAAGGCTGTATGATATCATTCTTTAACACAAGGTTTGTCAAATGATAGGGTATGCTAAGCGCTACATGGCTTGCGTCATGTGTATGCTCCAGATTTGAAAAAAAAAAAATCTAAATCAACAGATTGGGGCTAGAAGCTATTTATGCAAAAAATTGCACCTAGTTCATGTGGATTTAGTCAATAGTGTCTTGTGCATACGAAACACTAGATTTACTGTGTGGAAAAACTTGTGTCAAATGACTGTGTGGTCACAAGGGATGGCATGTGACCGCAAAAAAGCTATTATTTCCTTAGGCTATTTTCATACAAACTCAACTTACATACACACATTTACAATTTAACAGTATACATATATATATATATATATTCGACTTTTGTTTATAAGTAGTATAACTAATTATAGTATAGATATTTTGAGCATTTTCTAATAATTACAGTGGAATTATTATCCTATAACATGAGTCACAATCGTTAGTTTCTACTGCTGGTGTGTGGAGTGCTATAAACAACATTTTCTCCAAGATATATACGTTTTCTTTTCAAATAAATAATTATTCCAGGTTCTTAAATAAGAAATATCTTCCAGTATTAACTGTGTATATAATGCAATGTTATTTTGTAAGTTACCACAACCCTAATAATAATTATACCTGAGGCAAATTGCTAACAAAATGAATCAAGTCTAAGGCATACAAGGTAAGATACTTTTGGCGGCCGAACAATAGTGCCATTATCTTATGTGGTATTGAGTGTGTAGCCGCAAACTGTCAGCCAAGGCCACTATTGCTAGTATACGATTATAATTTCCTGTGTGTACCGTAAGCCTCAAAGATATTTTAATTGTCCCCATGTCACTCAGAGAGGGAGTATAAGTTAGAGGGGATTCATCATCTGGAAAAAGAATTCGGAATTTGCAAGCAGGGAAGCAGGCCATACTCAGGCCAATTTTATTTTCAATTAAATTTTCATAGAATTGGAACACACTATATAGTAGCAAGAAAAATTAAGGGCTGAATAGATTTTAGTTGTTTCTGGTCTTTCTACTTTTTAAAGGGCATCTTATGGAAAAAAAATGCACATTATGGAAATTATAATTCGTCGCAACTGTCACTGTACCATTATTTGATGATCTGTCTTCAATTTCTTTAGATATTTAATCTACTGTAAACCATTTTAACATTCAGCTGTCAATCAAGTACCTTATGTAATATAAGCTTCTGTGCAGTGTTGACTGTAACTGATGGTGACAGTTGGTATGTATGAATTGAATGGTGAAAAATCCCCTTCCAATGCTGCCTCATAGAGAATTACTGAGCATGCTTGCCCTCATAGAAAGGTATGGTCAGAGGAATGAGGGTGTCGGTTAAAAAGAGGGAAGGAAGATACTCGAGTAAATCAAATACTGTATTGAAGGCATCAGGGCCACATCTACCATTAGGCAGAGTGAGGACATTGTCTCAGGCGGCACCCTACACTGAAGAAGAAAGGGTGGCAGACAAGCATAGTGGGGGGGGGGGAAGTGGGGGGTGAAAGAAAAAAATCCCCCCCCCTAGTAACAGATATGATTTTTTAAATTATTTTGTTTGGTTGGGTTAGCTTAGTTAGTTTGTTAAGCTAGGTTAGACTAGTTAGGTTATTTAAGGCCCTGCTGAAAGAGTCTACCTTGACATGGTGGCAGGTTACAAATCTTTTGGCTAAAATCTTTTATTCTACAGAAAAGTATGGCATTTCTAATGTATTGTAGCAGTTGAACCATGGCCACAGAGAAAGCCACACCCAAATTTAACACAGCATTGGTGCGCTTCTGGCCGCCTGAAACAATCAAGGGTGGCATTTTAAAAGTTTGGCTCAGCAGCAAAGACCGTAGAAGTGCCCCTGGAAGGATGCAGCAACACATACCCTCAGAGTAAGGGTACTTACTTAGTATAGTATTGAGGTTAAATAAAGACATACGTCCATCCAGTCCAACCCATCTAGCAATATCCTCATTTTCTGCCTAACTGGTGATCCAGAGGAGAGGCAAAAAAAAACCCACCAAAGTTATGAAGGGGAAAAAAATTCCTTCCTGTCTCCAAGTGGCAATCGGAAATTTCCCTGGAATCAACTACTTTATGTATCAATACCAGCAACTTGCAACATCCCTTGTATGCAGAAACTCATCCAACTTTTTTTTAAAAATGACCCAATGAAACGCCATAACAACGTCCACTGGAAGACAGTTCATAGCTTTACCATTCTCACAATGAAAAACCTTTCCGAAATTGCAGCCTAATCCTTTTTTATTCTAGTCTTAAGGGATGTCCATGTATCCTCTGAAATGTTATATTGGGGAACAATGCGCCCAGTTTATTGTATGGCCCGTTAAGTATGTTTTTATACACCGTAATCATATTCCCACCAAGCATCTCTTTTTCAGTCTCTCTTCAAATTCAAGCTCCCAACCCCCTTATTCATTTAGTTGCCCTTCTCTGAACCCCTTCCATTTCAAAGATGTCCTTTTGTACACAAGATTCCAAAATTGCACTGCATATTCCAAATGAGGCCTTACCAATGCTTTGTAAAGAGGGAGAAAACATTTTCCTCCCTTGAATCCATACCTCTCTTTATACAAACAATAACCATGCTGGCTCTGACTGTTGCCGCCTGGCACTGCTTGATTCCTTTAAGTTTGTTATCCACCAAAAATCCAAAATCCCTTTCCAACAGGGATTCATTTAACACAGAGCCATTATAGTAAAGCAGCACAAGGATTGTAAGTCCAAATGTATGACCTTACATTTCTCAACATTGAATCTTATCTGCCACTTAGTAGCCCAATGTGACAATCATCTAGATCCCCCCTGCCAACAATTGCACATCCTCTGAAGATTTTAAACACAGAAAACTTGCTGGCAATACCACTACAACAAATCATAATAAATAGATTAAATAGAAGGGGCCCCAACACAGAACCTGTGGCACCCCACTTAGCACTTTGTCCATAATAATGAAGCCCCATTAACAACTACTCTCTGCATCCTATTCATTAACCAATTTTCTACCATGTACAAAATGTGCCTACCCAGACCAACAGACCTTAGCTTATACATTAGTCGCTTATGGGGGACTGTATCAAAAGCTTTGCAATATTTGTTGCCATTTAATATTTTATGCAGAAAATCTTTAAAGAATGAATTAGTAAAATTAGTTAAACAAAATAAATTGGATATTAAATCTCAAGTGACTTAGCTGACACAAGGAGTGCATACATTTTGTTACTGTGTAGCAATCAATAGGGTAATGAGACATAAATATGTGTTAATTGAAGTTAATATTTTGTAAATTTAATTGTGTGTACTGTGGGTCTGATATGTTAGACAAAGACAAACGTTTGGATTGGACTGCGCAATTGAAATGCCAGAATATTGTTCTGTGGTGCTTTTAATTAGAACGTCGATATTTCAACCCGGTCAACTGGACTTTCTGGGCAACCAGTCGATATTTAATTTCGAAACCAGGGGGGTGAGCTGGCTGGAATTTTTGGTCTGTTTACAAACTCTTTCAGATAATGACATGTTGAGATGCCAAGGTTTCCTATTCTTTGTCTTAAGACAAAGACATGAATTCCCCCGTACTGTAAAAGCCTAGGAAACCATTATTGTACAATACACAAAATAGCATGTTTTACCTTATATGTCAAGTTTATAAGGTGAAAGTGACATTTAGTCTGTAAATGACCAAATGCATTCTGGAGTTTTATAGAGGTTATATTCACAAGCCCAAATCACCTTCAAAACTTACCTATTTCCTAATACCTTGGGTGCTTTATTGAACTTAATTATAAATTTAGCCCAATTTAATTTCTTTGGTTATTATAAAATGTGACTAGTATAATGAGACTCAAGAGAACATCATAGTATAAAAAATTCTTATGGTTAAAAATATTCTGTTATTTTTCTCAATAAAGATGGTGTATAATAATGGCGTGTGATTTTGCTATGATTAATGAGACCTATGATGTACAGTAACTTCTGGTGAAATGCTGTTGGTCACATGTACAATTAAATGTTTATCTGATTGCAGTTCAAGGTAAACAGACCATAGTGTCTTTAACGGGAAATAAAAAACCTATTATTATGGTAGGCTTCTACAGTCAAATTAAATGTGAAAGTTTTGCTGAAATTGCAGGATAAAGCAAATCAACTCAACTCACAACAAACAAACTGTTGGCTAAATATTTTTAAAGATTCTCGTGAAGCAGAAGGTATAGAATTTCAATTCATGTCAAAAGATTTAAAAACAAAGTACTGTGTAAAAGATAAGTACCATAGGGTATGTTGATAACTTTTTATTATGCACTAAGTTCATTTTAAAAGATATACTTCTCTCTTATTCAGGCCAAGTGGTACTAAATAACAAAGGGTTCAGCACATCATGAATGCTTATTGAGTTGCAACATTTTTGGGAAATCCTATAAGGTTGGAATGTAAAAAGGCAGACTGGCCATTAGTGAAGTGAAGGTCCATGCATATGTGCGATCGTGGGGCCAACCTGCAATGCACAAGTGTGTTCCGAACACAGGTTTCAGCCAACTTTCTCTACAGGGAGATTAATCATTTTCGCCAAAGGCAGGTAAACCAGGAATATAAGCTTTGGTGCTGTTAAACCACAAATTCAAAGGAGTTAATAGCCCTGGAAAAGTGGATCGATATTACATTGGGTAGCGAGGGTTTCAACTCCTTTTTACCTGATAACCTGCTAATATTGAATCTCCCCTTAGTGTATAGGCACTTGCCTGGCGAAACAGCTGCTCGGTCAGGATCGTTGATTAGGTGGATCATCAACGAGGTGACCAGTGTATGAAGCATTAGAATGGATCAAAGATATTCCTGATATTAGCTAAGGAATCCCACACCCTTAAAGGCCAGTTGTTTAGTGTTAAATAATTTCAAATGTTCACCTTTCCTGAGTGTTTAGAAATGTCCTTTAAGTACCAAATTGTGGAGGTCATATCAGAACGATCATGGTGGTGTGAAATTGTGTTCAACTGGTGTGCAAGAGGATTTGTTATCATGGCATTCAGTTAAGTTATCCATACATGTTATGGTTGTGCCTATGAAGTTTTTTTGCTAATGGCGTTTTGTTGTTTCCCCAATAAAAATAGCATAATCCTGTTATATCGGATTATATAAGCAACAGAGTATTACTATCTATTAATGGTGTAGGTGCCTTTATCATGGGTGGTGTTGGTTGATTCATTTACAGTGTATAATAACATAGTTTACATTTTCTTTTGCTTGGTTGGTCCCTATGGTGAGATCATTAAGCTCTAAAGGCATTTCCTGTTTACCAGTTCTGTCTGAGGTTAGGTGGTTGGCGTTATGCTAAGATTAAGATTAAATAAGAGCTAAACTTTTTATCTTAATGTGAAAGATTTCTCCCCAGAAAAACCTTCTCTAGTAAGTTGCATTTAGTACATGTAATTACCGGTAATAGATTCTGTAACTAAGAAGGCTTCCGTGTTGTTACCAGTACAAATGACAACCCATGCAGGCTTCAAAGAGCACCCACCCCCGACCCTAGTATGCACTCTACTAGCTTTGGTTTGTAGTGAAAGATAAAAGTTTCTAAACGTACCCATATTCTTTGTGTATCTTCTGGTGGCGCAACATATAAATGCCATGTTTTTAAAAACACATAGTCCAAGAAGTCACAGGTTTAAAATCCCTGGTTACTTGTGAAACCATACAAATTAGTCTACTGCCTGAGTGCATTGCTTTTTTTGTTTGCTTTTTTCATTATGTTTCTTAAAAACATAAACTTCTACTATGTACAAACTTTATATATAGCATCTGTGTTTTTTTATTAACCAACTAACAAAATAGTCAACTGATTTTACTGACATTTTTACCTAGCAAAAGATAACATTCTAAATGTGCCTACTTCTTCTGCATGTGCAGTGGTGGCTCACTGCTAAAGTGCTAGATTAAAAACACACAGACAATTGGATCACAGGTTAAAATCTCCATACTTCTACTTTTTTTGTTTCCTATGCTCCTACCAAAAGATTCTAAAGATTTTAATATATGTTTCTTTCCATCCATGGTAACTAATAAATACAAAAGTAAAGATTAGGTTTGTTCACACTGTTCAGTGTTTTGGCGCAATTTCCTGTGGAAAACATGTTCTGCCATGTTTAAAACAACACAAAATGTGAACATAGCCTTAATTTTCTTTTTTGTATGAATTTGTTGAATTTATCATTACATAAAAATTTGGGATGATCTCTGAGCTGTAAAATGTGGCTGTCAGCTCAGGAAACAAGGCTACAGCTTCCTGTGAAACTTAACTAGGTGTGCCTAGCTAAGGTTGATTATAGTAGCTGACCCCTAGTACCACCGGTTTATTTCAGCTTTGGTATCTTTGTAAATTGGCTTTTTCTATTGGGGCAATGTTGTCTGGGGTCTTTAGTACCCTTTAATTATTTCTCAAGCAATAGTCCCACAGCATGTAGTTACTAGTGGGACGTGTGTGCTTGTTTTTCTTGTACTGTAGGATTTTTTTTTTCCGCATTTCCAGAACCATAATAATGTAATATTGATGGTGTTAGGATTATCTCTTTCAGGGTTAGGAACAGAGCATATTATATGTGGCCTGATAGCCACTTGTGTATTATGGCCTCTTTGCTGTATGCAGGGTGGAAACTGGAATAGTGGATGCGCTTTGTCTGTCTGTGGAGGTTTCTGTAGATAGAGGTGTGAAGTTACTGCCCTTTTATACAGTCTGAAGTCCACAAGATGAATAGAATCTGCTAAGTAGTTTATTCAGTGTGATGGATAGATGAATTTGTGAATGATCCTAATTATTGGAAATTATATATGATATGGATACAGAGAGGTTAATCGCAATGACTACACACATGGGTACCTAGCTTAAGGAAGCCTTTGGAGCGGTTTCTTGCATAGAAATGAGAAAAAACAGCACATGGTCTCATGTGATTTTTTTTTTGGAATAATGATTGAAGTTATATAATGAAGAAGTATAATGTAATTAATGTATTGAATGTATTATATCTAAACTATTATAGAATGTATTATATGTATAAATGTATAGAATATAAATGTATAAATGTATTGGATGTATTATGAATTTTTTTCCCACAGAATAAACCCAATTTCCTTTTTTCTAATCTAATCTGAACTGACATCTGACTCTATCGACACTGCTTACTGTCTAGAGATCCTGGATGTTTATATTTTTGGATCTATAAAATGACTGATGTGAACATACAGGGCTATGTACGAGACCCGCTATCGCAAAATTAGGTCTTAGGTCTCAATGGGGATTTATCAAAACTTTACATGACTTTAGTGTAACTTCCGATGCGTGATTCACGTTAAGTTTGCGCATCTAGACGATGCAAGTAATACCAAATTTTAACACCATTAATGCGTGAATATAACGTGATATAGAAATGTAGTGGCACTCCTACTCTGCTAAAGTGTTTTAATCACGTTTACAATACATAAGGCAAAATAAACTGCCTCTCAGCCAATCACAGATGCGGCTGCCGGTCCCGCCCCCTGCTTGCAGTTCCGTGCAAGCAGAGGGCCGGGTCCATGCGGCGGAGGAAAGAAGTAAGGTAAGTAAAGATCGGGGGAGTTTCTAATGATTTTATTTAGTGGTTGGGGCTGGGGTGGAAGCCTCTACTATCTGTAAAAAGTTTTTTGAAAGGGTGGACATGCCCTTTAAGAAAAAATAATCAAGAATGGGGTGTAAAAAAGATATACAGACTACGGTATGTACCGAGATTGTTATCGCAAGTTAAAATTTCGTTAATGTGTTAACAAGGATTTTTTATAACATTTTATACTACAACTTTAGACGTAATTCGCTATGCATGTGGTAATCTATTACATTTGCACATCTAGACAGCCGAGCAATGTACCAAAATTTAGATAATAAATGCGTGTCGTGACGCGAGTTTTAGAAAATAGATTTACGTCACAGAAAGAAGCGTGTAAAGGGAAAATTGTCTTGTGATTCCATTTAACATTGTAACACAGCTTTCACATCTTAATGATGATAACATCAACAAAATTGTATCACACGCAACTGTAGTACTAAAAATCACATTTAAGTTTTAACATGATATTCTAAGCAAACCCTTATTTAATGTCTATTAGAGTGGTCGAAACTATTGAAAGTTCGGTCTGTTTTCGAACTTTCGAAAGTTCGAAAACGGAACCCATTAAAGTCTATGGGAGGCAAAAAGTTCGAAACTTTGGGTTAAATACAACTAAAATATTAATGGTAACTTAATGTAAATGGCTGTGGGACCTGGAAATGGTCTGATGACCATGTTCCAATATCCAGGACTTTCGTAAATCGATTTTATCTTTACAAATGACACTGACTACAAACATAATTATTTAGGCTTTTCCCATACCCCATTGGCTTCTCTCCTCAGTGTATGCTCGTGCAGGGAAAGCTGGGAAGAGGATAGGGTTTGTAGGAACAGCACCATTGAGTAGCAGTAGATTCACTTCAGTTTGACAACATATGAGGAGCCAGGCAGGCTTGGCCCCTCCGGACACGACCCGTACCCCATTGCTTCTCACCCTCAGAGTATGCTTCGTGCAAGGGAAAGCGGGAAGGGGATAGGGATTGTGGGAACAGCACCATTGAGTAGCAGTAGACCCACTGCAATGGACAACATTATTGCGGAGCCAGGCAAGCTTGGCCCCACCGGACAGACCCCATACCCCATTGGCTTCTCTCCCTCAGAGTATGCTTCGTGCAAGGGAAAGCGGGGAAGGGGATAGGGATTGTGGGAACAGCAAACAACAGCAAACAGCAACAAGACACGACTGACAGCAAAACAGCAGACCAGACAGCAAAAGCTGCTGATTGCTGCTGAACGCAGCACTGTCAGTTACACAAACACCAGATGCTGACACACAGATACAGAAGCAAACAAAAAAACAGACACCTAGAAGGTCTAACACAAAAATTGTCCAAAGGACTTATAGGGGGGTTAGTCCTTAAAGGGACTTTTATGTTCACAAGGGTAGTCCTTAAAAGGACTTTTGGGTCTCACAAGGAAGGGTAGTCCTTAAAAGGACTGTTGGGTCTCCAGATGTGTGAATGCAGGGGTGGGTAACTACAAGTGCTAAACCACCACGCTGAAATCCACACACAGAAAGCTCAAAAAGCACAAATATCTCTCCAATATCCTACACTGTCAGGTCCCACTAAACACTCTCCAACACACTGACTAAATGGCAACTGGTCGCATTGGCTTTTATACCCAGGGGGCTGGCAATGCTCAAATTAGCTGCCATTGGGGGATTTTGGAATGTGGGCACTTTTTTTTAAATTCTATGATTTTCGAATGTTCGAACATTCGAACATTCGATAAATCATCGAAAGTCCGGGAAATATCGAAAGTCCGCGTCCGTGATAGTTCGAGAAGTCCGGGTCTGTCCGGAACTCGAAAGTTCGGCTCGAACTCGGGTTCCAGTTCGAGTTCTGTGCCATCCCTAATGTCTATTGAAAATGCTTTATTGAATACAAGCAACTGACGTTAGTTTACACCTTTTGGACAAAACAGCTCTCGGTACATAGCTCTGTCAAACATTACTTATGTGTACAGTACATTGCCCATGTGTTCTGATTAGTATTTATTTTACATACACAACAATAAACAGGTTCCTTAATGCCTATTATTTATTTACTTAAAGAGAATTATGTTCATATAATACCTGACTGCTTCTAGCAGTAACTGGCTGCTTTCAAGCCCCTCGCCCTACTATATTAACATATGTTATCCATTGTCAGAGATGGGAGAATCATAAGTGACAATGACATTGAGAGAGTCAGAAAAAAGTCTGTTGCTGCATAAGTGTAATCCTTGCTGAATCAATAAGCAAACAACTCTCTATATTTTATGGTAATTAATGGCATGTGGGAATATCCTGTGGGGAATATTGCTCAAGAAACAATTAAAAGGCAAGGTTTTCTATAAGAAAACATAAGGTGAGTTCTTAAAATAAGTTTATTATAGAAGTCACCTTGCAGCTCACCATCTTTAATACAAACCATTTCAGTTCTGTATTTTATTTTAAACAAGCTTTATTTAAGAAAATAAGCAAAACAATCATCCCTTAAAATACCATGAAGTACACCAAGCCTTCTGATAACATTTTCAACTATACAATACTATACAAATTAACTTTTTAAAAATGAAAAGACCTGGGGCAGTGAGGTAGGATTTATATCCGATAAGATATTTTTGCGTAACCCACGCATACGATGTAATATGGAGTTAAAGTCACGCTAACATAGCGAACTGGTTAGCGTGACTTTAATGCCATATATTTGCCCAGCGAGTCTGGGTAAACCGGCCCCATAGTGTGCAAAGTGTGGAATTTCTTTTGTCAAATACAACTTGTGCTAAATGGACCTATATGCTAGAGATGACTGACTTAGAATTAGCTACCTAATACTATACATGTATTATATTGCATGTTTTTTTGTCTAATATTACTGCATACACCTGAAGATACAATATAAATTAACAGATCATTGAAAATGACCTCTACTTCCAAATCAAACCCATAGACATTAGATGATACAGAAGCACAGAACTAGCAGAGGTTCAAATAATGTAGTTAGTGAAGATCTTATTCTGAATTCAACCAGATATTCTAAGTTCTTAACATTTTTCTTTTGTTTAATTTCAATGGGGGCTATTTAAATGGTAATCATGATCGCTGCATATGCAGTAACAATGTTAGTCTCTGCAATTTAGGAAAACTTTCCAAGCTTGTTAGGTGGAACAATAATAGAGAGATTGTTTAATATTTTGACATGGTTTTTGGCTATGAGTGCATTCTAATGGGATCAAAGCCAGTCCTGCTGACTATTATTGCACAGTCTGCTGACTATTAATTGCACAGTCTGCTGACTATTAATTGCACAGTCCTGCTGACTATTATTGTCGGTAGACTGGTTCAACATCCAGGAGCAAATGACGGATTTTAGAAATACTACTTACATGAATAGAATGAATTGCAAATGATTATTCACTCTGCTTGCTTTTAGTTCTCATTCCTTATGGATAGACAAGTGAATCAAAGACTCCTCTCTTTTTAATTTGCTTTTATACAGTGTGTTTGAGAAATTTTCTTGGTAGTGTGGAAAATAGAAAGGAGGTAACACCCAAATGGACTAATAAAAGGACCGTTCAGCAGGGGGCGATGTTAAAGCACAATAAAAAATTTTTGCTGTCAGAGGGGAGAGCTTTTAGTCTTTAAAAATTAGAAGGGGATTCACATACCTTTGATTAAAAGAAGAAACCCCCCCCCAAAAAAAAACTATATATATATATATATATATAATATAATATATTTTATGATTATGGATTAGGGACACTGACTTGTAGGTTTCAAACTTTTGGAAATACAAACCAATAAATCATCTAGGGCAGCTGTTTTTCTTTATTACCATGTAAGCCATGTTAACCCTTATATCTGTGTGGGGTTTGCAGAGGTTTTGTGGTGCTGAACACACCAAGCCCTTTGCCTTAATTTGTTCTAGTATTTAGTGGTAATTAATTGGCCTTCAATTGGGGTGCCCTGTAAGTTTCTGACGAAAAGAGGTTCTATATCATACTGAGCAATAGAAGTATATGTGATGATACATGGTGGGTAAGAAGCTGCGGTATCAATACTGAGCTTGGTAGTACATGGACTTGATGCAATATGCATGAATGTGATTACATAACTTTATTATTGACTACAGGTGCTCTCACATATGTGACTTAAATGTCAAAACTTTTGAGAACTTAAAGGACAACTCCACCCTCATAAGAACATCTTTTAGAAAGAATGGCCTCTTTAAAATATGTTGATAATCCTACTTGTCCTATGAATTCATTACTGTATGCCTGCTATGGTTTGGATGCCATATGGAAACTGAGCAATTTAAAAACCTGTACTGAGCCTGTACTGAGCCTGGGCATGCTCAGAAGAGGCAGACACGGGATTAACAATCAGTCATTGGCTGTGATGTCACTGTCAAATCATAACCAAAGTTACTAACTGGAAGAACCCGGAAGCAGAAACAGGGGAAACAGGACATTGTGCAGGATTTAGGTTAGATTTATATATTTCAGATTTCAAACTATTACAGTTTAGGGTTTTGGGGGGCGATTTACCTGTATGTTTTCTGTATATACCTGTAGTTTTCATTTTGGGGCTGGACTTGCCCTTTAAAGGCAGTCCATCCCCCAAACCAAAATTTAACCCATACAGGTCCACTGTGTAGCGTTAAAAATCCTAATACAATCTCTGCTCCTTATTGAGTTTTGAAAAGTAGGAGCTGTTCTGTGTGATATCAGGTCCCTGTCTTCCTTGTCCTCATGAGGACACTGGCATGTCTCCCTTCCTCACCTCATGATCCCCTTATAGTGCTTCTACCCCTACCTTTAAGCCCCTTTGCTGTAGTGTAGCATACTTACTTACGCTCCTTCATTCCATCGGCTGCATAGCTGGCAGCCGCATCTGTGATGGCTAACGCTAACTATCACAGATGCGGCTGCCAGTCCGCACCTCTCCGGCAGACAGCCGAGTGAAGGAAGGAGCGTAAGTATGTTTCTTGTGCTTTTTTAAAAAAACTGACGATTCCGTTGGGGGGTGGCTAAGGTAAGCTAAACTACAGCAAAAATTTATAGTTAGGGTGGACATACCCTTTAAACTAAATCAATTATGTTCGAGTGTGTCCTTCCAAGCTATAACTAGAAAGCCCAGAATCAAGGTAGGGAATCAAAAAATAAATAGATCCAAGTAGATCCTTAACTAATGAGAGGAGGATTACTACATTATCGTGGAAAACTACTGTAGGTTACAACCTTTTTTGATGTACCTCTGAATTAACGTTGTACTTGCCTTCCTATAGCTGGCCATACACTGGCTCAAATTACATTGATTTGATATCAATTCGACATGAATGTCACATCAATATTAATGTCAACCAGAACAGGGTTATTACCTGCAGACTTTTCTGCAACTTACCATGACAGATCATTATTGTCAATACGTCACTTGGAAAAAAAAATCTCATTGCATTGCTTCTTTTATTTTAGAGAAGGTCAGGCAAACATGCAACAATACAATTGTAATATATAATGCAAGCAATTTAAAGGGTATGTCCATCCTTTAACAACTTTGTGCCATTATAGTAATGGTCCCCCAGCCCTAACCGCATTACTATATAGCAAGAAAGTCCCCCAATCTTTACTTACCTTACCTCTCTCCTTCGTCGCACAACCCAGCCCTCTGCTTGCATAGAACTGCAAGCAGGGGGGTGACCGGCAGCCAATCATGGACGCGGCTAATGGTAGTGTAGAACGGTGAAGGAGAGAGGTAAGGTAAGTAAAGATCGGTGGACTTTCTTGCTATAATAAAATGCGGTTGGGGCTGGGGGACCAATAACTATATTATGGCAAAGGGGTTAATGCTAGGGGGAGGGAGACAAATCAGGAGGGAGGGAGAGTGAAGTGGGAGGGCTCTTCTGCGATGGCAAATTCTCCTGGAGGGGAGACAGAAGGCAGAGTCCATATATATATAGGACTTGCTGTACTCCTGGTGGGCAGTTTTGGGACTTTGGGGAGGAATTACAGGGCAAACCATTTGGATCTGGGATGTAAGGTAAGGATTTTTATACACTACAGATTGGGGGCAGTAGTGGGGGGGATTATAGTTTTGGGGGTGACAATGCCCTTTAAATTGAATTTGCGCTAACTTTCATTTTGTTCTTGGAAAAGCCGTGCAAGGTTGAATCATTTTATTGAACACTGTAAATAAAACATTGTGTCCTAATTTTTGGGTTCTTGTTTTTTATTTAATTTTGCATCCTTCTAGGCTTTAGCATAAGAGACATTAGGATTGAACAGATGGTGTTAGCAAGGAACTTTCAGTAAATTTAACTATAATATTTACAGGATTTAGAAAATGCAAAATATATATGAGGTTTAATAGAATGGGTCCCCCTTGAAAACTTTTTACAGCTAATCCAGGAGACCACGACTCCCACAAACCCTACTTTGGCACTACCTACCTTTCTTCACAGAGTTTAAGAAAGAAGATATTTATAATATATTGTACCTCCTTACACGGCCACAATGCATTAGTCCAGCTGTGCCTTACACACAGCTATGCCTTACATCACAGCCAATGCCTTACAATGGCTGCATGACCCATTCCTTTATGGCTGTGTGAGCTCATGAAGAGTTTCAAAGCCCTATAGAAGGCGGACACAGTGCGGTGAGGTACCAGCAAACCTCAGGGTATTATGAAAGTTGGGGGTTGGTTGCGCTGTAAGAAGTTTGTTGGGGGGGAACATGTCATTTAAATTAAAAAATTATGTTCAGAGCTTTTGTAGATTAGGCTAATGGTTTGAAAACATATTCATTTATTCCATTGCTCAGTTCCCTATTAACCTATAAGCCCTTTATAAAGTCAGTGCACTAAAGACATTTGGCATGCCACCCTTTTCTAACCAAAGATTCCATTGAATCCCATTTCCTAGAATATCCAGTGGCAATGTTCACATTTTTGGCAAGCTTCCAGATTGCCCTTAACCAGTTCAAGTGTCACTGGAACAGGAATACTGTGAACTTACATAGTTCCTAAGCAAAAAAGAATAAACAGAAAACAGCGCTTAAGTAAACTTTCAGGGTGAAGCACCCTGAACATTTTTTTTTTCTTCAGTATTTTTCATTAACTTCAAACACATTTGTACAATATGTGAATTCACTGGCAAAAAAGGCTAATTACTAAATCAAAGCATATTTGTCTCCAAATCACTGTAATTGTATCATTATTTAGGCTTACATTTTGTAGCTTTGAAAGATTTAATCACATCTATTTCAACATGGCCATAAAAGCGAGATCCTGATCGTATGATATTCTAATATTGTAAGTATGTTTATGCAGATTATTATTTTCTTAGCTTTCAGGCTTTTTTTGCGTGTATGGCCACTAGGGATGGGTTGAAACTTAATCAATTATTGAATATTATATCAGACTAAAAATGGACCATAATGGACCAATAAAAGTCAATGAGGTGAAAAAAAATCTCAAAATTCTGATAAAATTTAAGTTATAAATACAGGGCCGTCTCGCTAATGCGACACTTGAGAACAAAGCGAGAGCGGCACTTTGTCTATGGACTAAAGAGGCGCAATTTAATAAAGTGTATTTGAAAAATTAAGTGCTTACTGGCGCTGGGTGGAGAGGGAGGAAGCGCTGCAAGCTGGTCAGGGGGGCAGAGCAGTGGGACTGAGCAGCTGCCGGCGTCTGTATCCACCACCAAAGGCAGCTGGAATTTATTGTGTTGTATTAGTTGTTGGCTAAGATAGGGGGAGGCGTCTGGCCTTATGGGGGAGTTCTTGGGTTGAGGGTTGTGCCTGTGGTGGGGGTGGTTGCTGGGCCTTTGAGGGGTAGGGTTGCTGGAACTGTGAGGGGTAGGGGTGGGGGATGGGAGTGAGGGGGTAGGGTGCTGGGATCGTGAGGGGGTAGGGTTGTGGGATGTGAGGGGATAGGGTTGCTGGCCTGTGAGGAGGTAGGGTTGCGGGATTGTGAGGTGGTAGGGTTACTGGGCTGTGAGGAGGGAGGGTTGCTGGGGTGACGGGGTAGGTTGCTGGGAGTGAGGTGGGAGGGTTTCTGGATCTGTGAGGGGCAGCTTGCCTGTAAGGGGCAGCTGGGCCTGTGAGGGGGTAGGGTTGCTGGGCCTGTGAGGGGGTAGGGTTGTGGAGTGAGGGGTAGGGTTGCCAGGACTGTGAGGAGGTAGGTTGATGGCGTGAGAGTAGGGTTGCTGGGACTGTGACGGGTAGGTTTGCTGGGAAGTGAGGTGGGAGGGTTTCTGGCCTGTGAGGGGGTAGGGTTGTGGGCTGGGCGTGAGGGGGTACTGTTGCTGGGACTGAGAGGGGGTAGGTTGCTGGGCCTGTGAGGGGGTTAGGTTGCTGGGCCTGTGAGGGGGTGTAGGTTGCTGGGCCGGTAGTGGGTGGGTTGCTGGGCCGTGAGGGGCTAGGGTTGGGGGCCTGTGAGGGGGTAGGTTTACTGGGCCTGAGAGGGGTAGGGTTGCTGGAAATTTGAGTGGGGGATGCTGGGCCCTTGTGAGGGGGGTTGCTGGGCCCTTGTGAGGGGGCCATCTTCCGTGGGACCCGCTGTGACTTCTTGGGACCATTTTCCGTGAGTGCGCCTTAACTTCTGGGGAACATCCTCTGTGAGACGCCGCTAGACTTCTCGAGACCATCTCCGTGAAACGTTGCTGAACTTCTGGGACCATCCTTTGTGAGACGCCGCTGAAATTCTGAGGACCATCTTCGCCTGAAAGTTCCGGACTTTCAACGCCAGCTAGTAGCTGGCGTCAAAAGTGCTGCAACAAAATGCCGATTTCGCTGTTAACTTTCGCGTTAGCCACACAGCCGCCGCAAGGAAGGAGGTTTAAGCCACGCTAAACGATGTTATATCGGTTAGCGTGACTTAAACTCAAAACAGGTGTGATGCGCCCTTTGGTGCATTGCCCTGTTAGTTCCTAAGAGCTTCCATGGAACATTGTAAATTCCCGAAGTCTTTGTTCCTTATTTGCATATTGCTGAATGGAGAGATAGAGGACAGAGGCTTCAGGAGAGAAGAGAGATGTGAGAGATAGAGGATAGAACTGTCTGTTCTCACTGTATGAGACATTTACTGTCTATTCTCACTGTATGGGACCTTTACTGTCTTTTATCACTGTATGGGGCCTTTACTGTCGCTCTCACTGTATGGGACCTTAACTGTCTGTTCACACTGTATGGGACCTTTACTGTCTGCTCTCACTGTATGGGACCTTTACTGTCTGTTTCACTGTATGGGACCTTTATGTCTGTTCTCACTTTAGGGACCTTTACGTCTCACTGTATGGGACTTTTACTGTCTACTCTCACTGTATGGGACCTTTACTGTCTGTTCTCACTCTATGGGACTTTACTGTCTGCTAACTCTATGGGACTTACTGTCTGTTCTCACTGTATAAGACCTTTACGTCTGCTCTCTAGGACTACTGTCTGCTCTCACTCTATGGGACCTTTACTGTCTGTTCTCATCTATGGGACTTTACTGTCTGTTCTCACTGTATGGGACCTTTACTGTCTGTTCTCACTGTATGGGACCTTTACTGTCTGCTCTCAGTGTATTGGACCTTTACTTTCTGCTCTCACTGGGGACCTTTACTGTCTGCTCTCACTGTATTGGACCTTATGTCTGCTCTCATGTATTGAACCTTTACTGTCTGCTCTCACTGTATGGGACCTTTGCTGTCTGCTCTCACTGTATGGGACCTTTGCTGCTACTCTCACTGTATGGGACCTTACTGTCTTTTCTCACTCCATGGGACATTTACGTTCTGCTCTAACTCTATGGGACCTTTACTGTCTGTTCTCACTGTATGGGACCTTTACTGTCGCTCTCTATGGGACCTTACTGTTGATCACAATAGGGACTTTACTGTCTGCTCTCACTGTATGGGACCTTTACTGTCTCTTCTCACTGTATGGGACCTTTACTGTCTACTCTCACTGTATGGGACCTTTTCTGTCTGTTCTCACTGTATGGGACCTTACTGTCTGCTCTCACTGTATGGGACCTTTACTGTCTGCTCTCATCTTTGGGACCTTTACCGTCTGCTCTCACTCTATGGGACCTTTACTGTCTGCTCTCACTGTATGGGACCTTTACGTCTGTTCTCACTCTATAGAACATTTACTGTCTGTTTCACTCTATGGGACCTTTACTGTCTGCTTCATAATGGCACCCTTACTGTCTGCTCTCACTCTATGGGACCTTTACGTTCTGCTCTCACTCTATGGGACCTTTAAGTCTGTCTCACTCTATGGGACCTACTGTCTGTTCTCACTGTATGGGACCTTTACTGTCTGTTCTCACTGTATGGGACCTTTACTGTCGCTCTCAGTGTATTGGACCTTTACTTTTGTCTATTGTATGGGACCTTTACTGTCTGCTCTCACTGTATTGGACCTTTACTATCTGCTCTCATTGTATTGGACCTTTACTGTCTGCTCTCACTGTATGGGACCTTTGCTGTCTGCTCTCACTGTATGGGACCTTTGCTGTCACTCTCACTGTATGGGACCTTTATGTCTTTTCTCACTCCATGGGACATTTACTGTCTGCTCAACTCTATGGGACCTTTACTGTCTGTTCTCACTGTATGGGACCTTTACTGTCTGCTCTCTATGGGACCTTTACTGTCTGATCACACTATATGGGACCTTTACTGTCTGCTCCACTGTATGGGACCTTTACTGTCTGTTCACTGTATGGGACCTTTACTGCTACTCTCACTGTATGGGACCTTTACGTCTGTTCTCACTGTATGGGACCTTTACTGTCTGCTCTCACTGTATGGGACCTTACTGTCTGCTCTCACTCTTTGGGACCTTTACCGTCTGCTCTCACTCTATGGGACCTTTACTGTCTGCTTACTGTATGGGACCTTTCTGTCTGTTCTCACTCTATAGGACATTTACTGTCTGTTCTACTTATGGGACCTTACTGTCTGCTCTCACTCTATGGGACCTTTACTGTCTGCTCTCACTCTATGGGACCCCTTACTGTCTGCTCTCACTGTATGGGACTTTACTGTCTGTTCTCACTCTATAGGACATTTACTGTCTGTTCTCACTGTATGGGACCTTTAGTTTGTTCTCACTCTATGGGACCTTTATGTCTGCTCCACTATATGGGAGCCTTACTGTCTGCTCTCACTCTATGGGACCTTTACTGTCTGCTCTCACTATATAGGACCTTTACTGTCTGGTCACTGTATGGGGCCTTTACGGTCTGCTCTCACTGTATGGGCCTTACGGTCTGCTTCACTGTATGGGACCTTTACTGTCTGCTCTCACTCTATGGGACCTTTACTGTCTGTTCTCACTCTATGGGACCTTTACTGTCTGTTCTCACTATGGGACCTTTACTGTCTGTTCTCACTGTATGGGACCTTTACTGTCTGTTCTCACTGTATGGGACCTTTAGTCTGTTCACTATATAGGACCTTTACTGTCTGTTCCACGTATGGGGCCTTTAGGGTCTGCTCTCACTGTAGGGACCTTTACTGTCTGCTCTCACTCTATGGGACCTTTACTGTTGTTTCACTCTATGGGACCTTTACTGTCTGTTCCACGTATTGGACCTACGTTGTTCTCATGTTGGACCTTTACTGTCTGTTCTCACTGTATGGGACCTTACTTGGCTGTTCTCACTATATGGGACCTTTACTGCCTATTCTCACTCTATGGGACCTTTACGTCTGCTCTCACTATATGGAACCTTTACTCTCTGCTCTCAATCTATGCGACCTTTACTGTCTGCTGTCACTGTATTGGACCTTTACTGTCTGCTCTCACTGTATGGGACCTTTACTGTCTGCT
>JAACNH010005136.1:0-21373 GCA_019447015.1 Hymenochirus boettgeri | reverse complement strand
TTGGAGGGGGATCCATCTGTAGATTGTTGGGGTGGTTACCCATCTGTGGATAGTTTAGGTTAGAGGGGGTTACCCATCTGTAGATAGTTTAGGTTGGAGGGGGATCCATCTGTAGATTGTTGGCGTGGTTACCCATCTGTAGATAGTTTAGGACCCCCACAATCTACAGATGGATCCCCCTCCCACCTAACTATCTCAGATGGGTAACCCCCTCTAACCTAACTATCTACAGATGGTAACCACCCCACAATCTACATGGATCCCCCTCCAACCTAAACTCTACGAATTGGGTAACCCCTCTATCCTAAACTACTACAGATGGTAACCCCCCCAACAATCTACAGATGGGGATCCCCCTCCAACCTAACTATCTACAATGGGTACCCCCCTCTATCCTAACTATCTACAGATGGGTAACCCCCATACCCAACAATCTACAGATGGGATCCCCCTCCAACCTAAACTATCTACAGATGGGTAACCCCTCTAACCTAACTATCTACAGATGTAACCACGCCAACAATCTACAGATGGATCCCCTCCAACCTAAACTATCTAACGATGGGTAACCCCCTCTAACCTAAACTATCCACAGATGGTACCACCCCAACAATCTACAGATGGATCCCCCTCCAACCTAAACTATCTACAGATGGGTAACCCCCTCTAACCTAAACTATCCAGATGGGTAACCACCCCCAATCTACAGATGGATCCCCCTCCAACCTAAACTATCTACAGATGGGTAACCCCCTCATCCTAACTGTCTACGATGGGTAACCCCCCCAACAATCTACAGATGGGATCCCCCTCCAACCTAAACTATCTACAGATGGGTAACCCCACTCTAACCTAAACTATCTACAGATGGGTAACCCCCCCAACAATCTACAGAATGGATCCCCCTTCAACCTAAACTATGTACAGATGGGTAACCCCCCCAACAATCTATAACTGGGTACCCCCTCCAACCTAACAATCTACAGATGGGTATCCCCCCACAACTATATATGGGTATCCCCCTCCAACCTAAACTATCTACAGATGGGTAACCCCCCTCCAACAATCTACAGATGGGTATTTCCCTCCAACCTAAACTATCTATCGATGGTATCCCCCCAACAATCTAAAATGGGTATCCCCTTCCAACCTAAACTATTTACAGATCGGAATCCCCCCCAACAATCTGCCGATGGGTATCTCCCACCAACCTAAACTATGTACAGATGGATAGCCCCCAACAATCTACAGATGGGTAACCCCTTCCAACCTAAACTATCTACAAATGGGGAACCCCCTCCAACCTAAACTATCTACAAATGGGTAACCCCCTCCAAACTAAATTATCTACAGATGTGTATCCCCCAACAATCTACAGATGGGTATCCCCCTCTAACCTAACTATCTAGAGGGGGAAACCTCCCAACAATCTACAGATGGTTATTCCCCTCCAACCTAAACTTTCTACAGATGGTTAAGACCCCCACATTCTACAAATGGGTATCCCCTCCAAACTAAACTATCTACAGTTAGGTAACCTTCCCAACAATATATAGATGGGTATCCCCCTCCAACCTAAACTATTTACAGATGGGTAACCCCCCCCCCCACAATCTACGATGTGTATCTCCCTCCAACCTAAACTATCGGCAGATGGGTATCCTCCCAACAATCTATAAATGGGTATCCCCCTCCAACCTAAACTATTTACATATCGGTAACCCCCCCAACAATCTACCGATTGGTATCCCCCTCCAACCTAAACTATGTACAGATGGGTAACCCCCCCAGCAATCTATAAATGGGTATCCCCCTCCAACATAAACTATCTACAGATGGGTAACCCCCTCCAACGTAAACTATCTACAAATGGGTAACCCACTCAAACCTAAACTATCTACAGATGGGTAACCCCCCCCAACAATCTACAGATGGGTATCCCCCTCCAACCTAAACTATCTACAGATGGGTAACCCCCCCCAACAATCTACAGATGGGTATCCCCCTCCAACCTAAACTATCTACATATGGGTAACCTCCCCAACAATCTATAGATGGGTAACCCCCTCCAACCTAAATTATCTACAGATTTGTATCCCCCCAACAATCTACAGATGGAGATCCCCCTCCAACCTAAACTATCTACATATCGATAACCCCCTCCCAACCTAAACTATTTACAGATGGGTAACCCCCCATCAATCTACAGATGGGTATCCCCCCCAACCTAAACTATCTACAATGGGTAACCCCCTCCAACCTAAATATCTACATATGGGTTACACACCCCCAACAATCTACAGATGGGTATCCCCCTCCAACCTAAACTATGTACAGATGGGTAACCCCCCAACAATCTATAGATGGGTAACCCCCTCCAACCTATACTATCTACGATGGGTATCCCCCTCCAACCTACACTATCTACAGATGGGTATCCCCCTCAACCTAAAACTATCTTCAGATGGGTAATCCCCCTCCCCCCCAACTATACACAGATGGGTGAAACAGTGAATGGGTTTAGCCATATGTCTGATGCTTTGGAAATGACATTATCATTATTTGAGTTGTTGAAGAAAAGTCCTGTAATGCCTGGTACACACCATATAATATTTTTGGCCGACCGAACAGACTGTTGGCTAGAAATGTCGAATGGTGTGGATAGGGATGGCTGATCGTACTGCTCCCTATGGGACCGCACAATCGGTTGCACAAACTGTCACTATTGCCGCAATTGACAGTAGTTTGCCCCAGGCGACCGCTCGCTAGTAGTGAACACTAGCAGCGAGAGTGTTTACTCTGTTGTCTGAATAGTATTACTTCAGTGATTAGCACCAGGAAACCTTGTCTAGGACCCGGGGGGCTATTCCAATTAGAGAATTATCTCCTTATTGCAGGATTATCATACAAAATCACAAAACCAGTGACAATAACCCATATAGCAGCCTGCAGTTACCTTTCATTCTTCTAACCGCACTAAATCATGAAAAGTTATACCACTGCATATCACTTTCTGTAGACATATGTCCCCAGGTTAAAAAAGGGTCACTGAGCAGAAAGATTCTTTCTACTTAAGCAGGTATATATGTAGTATGTAGTATGTAGGTATGTAGTATGTAGGTAATGTGTATGTATGTATGTATAGTATGTATGATTGTATGTACTGTGGTATGTGATGTTGTTGTATGTGGTATTGTATGTATGTGAGGTGTATTTGTTTATGTATGTTGGTAGTTGTTGTATGTTTGTTGTTTGGTATGTTGTAGGTATGTTGTGGTATGTTGTATGTTATCGGTGGTTGTATGTAGGTAGGTAGGTAGGTATGTATGTTTGTAGGTAGGTTGTTGTTGTATGTGGTATGTATGTATTTTTTGTGTACGCGCCCTTGGGTACGCAGCGCTGTACTTTTACTATACAAAAGGGATAGTGCACATTATACAGATAGATTTTTAATACATTTCTATGTGCTGTAATCATTATCCCTCAGCCATCCCATTTTTTTTGATGTAAAATTGTGTATTATTACCTTCATATGTCTTTTCAGTTTTTTAAGCTGCCTCCCTTTAATTAGTGCATTTGTGTTGCGTGGGCGTGCGCTTTGCGTTCAATTTTTCATAGTTTTCTCTTAGGGGTGAGTAGGTAATGCTAGGTTTGCCTTAGTTGTACCACATTAGGAATAGTTTTGGCTGGGTGTGTTGAGTTCCTTTCCCCCTAGATAATGTGTACATATCCTGTAACCTGATGATCGTTGTATTTCCCGGCTGGAAACCTCCTTTATATTGTTGGAGGCCCCATCTCTAAAATTCTATTCTATGGGCAATAGTTTCTTTCTTTTCTTCTTCTTTCTTTTTATGTAAGATCCTGTAGTCACCATTACCACCAAAGTTTGTTTTTCTGTGTTCTTTCTTCTTGTTTGGTGCCTTGGCGCTCACCTGCCTCCCTCCTCTTATAACAGCTGTCAGTGTGGGCGCACAGGGGTGTTGGTAGTGTGTGGGCCAGGTGCGTTTTGTTTGCTGGGATATTGCATGTGTATTCTTTTTTTATATTTCTTTTTTAGTGGGATTAGGACGAGAGAGGGAACACTCTGTTAGATTCTCTGTACCGGGAGTTTTGTGACACTACCACCCCAGCCCCCCCCCACCCCCGCTCACCCACAAAGCAGAGAAGATTATTATAATGTACAGTAGATATGTAAGAGGAATCAGAGTTATGGCTCCCATACACGCACCATCCCTCGTACGATGTCTGGATATACCGATATTGTAAATCAACGGTTTGTGTATGGCCTATGTGTGTATGTTTTTTTTTATATATCAGGTCAATGGGAAAATTGGTTTGTCTATGGTCCCTTACAATGACTAGACACCTGTCTAGTGCTTCTGGTGGGTCCCTGCCCTGATGCACCTTCAATATGCCAATTTGAATGGATGGATTTAGCCTTTAATCCATGTTTAGATCAGGTTTAGACTGAATGGGCACATAGGGACCCAATCAAATTAAAGGGATTAATGCAGGGCTAGGCGAGCGCGAGATTTAATCACTAATACTACAAGTTCCAGATCTTTATATAACACCTTGAGAAAGGTGATTGACTGTCTATGTAATATTTCATGTTTAAGTAAAGATGCCATTGGTGTGTACAGATATGACACACCTGAGTGAAATGCAGCCAATCATGTTTGTGGTAGAGGGGTTCCACACAGGGCACCATTTAATCAGACCGTCCCTGATGTTTTCTCTAACCTGCACATTACCTGGACTGATCAGTGAAACAATAATTTATATTTATATGGGATTGGTCCACAATAGTCCTGGGACCCCCGAGGTCGCAGGTTCAGGTAGTTACTGGAAGTTACCTAATCAAGTAAATCTATAGGTAAATCCTAATAACTATTACATTGTAATAATATTCTTAGTGGGAATGCTGCATGGGTGCATACAAATTAGCTTTAGTTTTCCTTTAAACTGCCATTTTTACAATAAGATACGGTAACACTACATCCCACAATGCACTGCATAAGGCAGGCATATTGTTATCACCCCTGTATGTATTTCAGTACAGAATCCCGGTCTAGGCAGCATTATTATGGTTTATTCCCAGAGCAAAGTTTATCACCGGGATTCTCTAGCCTGTACAGGTTTCCTGAGGCTGTAATGTGCAGGCGATTCCCGTGCCAAGTACGGTTTACCACATCTCCTAGCATGGCCACATTAATTGGATTTCATTGTTCACAAAGAGACTTAAAGTGGATTAAAGGCAAATGAGGACCGCTAATTAATGTATTTTCTGTTTAATGCTGGTGGGTAAAGCACGGCATAATACGTTATCGATATTTTGGGCGATTACATTTCTATTGAATTGCCCAAAATATCAATAACATGTATGCTGTTTCTCGGAACGCCTGCTCAACAATATTGAGCAATTTATGGGAAAAACAAAGTTTTCCACCAACCCCATTTTTTCTCCCGCAGATTCAAGGGGAACATGGATTGGTTTGTCCGATCGGATTTACCCATGTATGGGTAGATTTCATTCTTAAGGAGAACTATATGACTATAATTTTTTTCAGTAAAAGTTAAAATTAAAAGTACCTGGGGAAGAGGTAGGATTTTTACTTTGTACCTCCTAATATCTATTTCTGAGGAGCAGAAGAAAAATGCTTCTGCCAGGCTTCCTGAGTGCTTCATTGCTATCTTTAACACAGAAAGGCCCAGGGCACTACAACCTGGCAGATGAAAATGTGCTGGAGCTTCTCAACGAAACAATATTGAGAGTTGGAATAATCAAATTAAAAAGTACATTTTTACAGTATGTTGTCCTATAATAAGATCAAATAATTACACAAAGAATTTATCAAGATAACTAACCATATTAACTCTTTTACTACCACAATTGATGGACGTACGATATCAGCAACTCGAAATTTCTTCTTGGTATAGTAAGATGTTGATTGTTGTATATGGATGCCATAAGCCATTATGTATGTATGACATACACATGGTGACTGCTCTCTGCCAGATTGAATCTGCTTTATGGAAAATTAAAATAAAAGTGACTAACAGGCGAAGGCAGAATTCATCCTTCTCATTAGCAGCTAGCGCAGAGTACCATTTAACCAAAGTGCAGTATAACATAACATTATAGTTATAGAACTAATTCCTTGGTTACGAGGAAAAACACAGCGAATAGTCTTTTCACAGAATCATTAAGATAAATGATTTCATAATAAAACACCATTTATGGCCTTAAGACATGGCAGTGATTCAGATGTTTGCAGCCTGAATCAGTAAGTTACAGTATTAAATGATCAAAGGGAGCAAAGTGCAATTAAATAAAACTTTTGTTTATAACAGCAAATTCACTAACGCTTCGGCAATGTAAAAAAATACATAAAATATACAGAGAAAATGACGTTACAAATAAACTTTTTTCAAGGAAAATTCAGGCTAATATACATTTTTTAGAGATTAAAGTTTGTTGTTTTTAAAGTGATTCCTATCCATAACGTAATTGTCAGTAAAATATTTACTACAGCAAGTCCTTAAAGGGACAGTTCAGTGGAAATGATCAGTGTTTGTTATATTGTTAGTTTGTGTAAGCCTTCTTAGTTATTTCTACATATTCCTCTCCATTTATAAAATCAGTTGATTTCATACCCTTTGCTGTTCCCTGCTGTGACATTAGTGAGCTGACATTTCAGGTTCTAACAGTCCTTCTCTTCCCAGAATGCACCACATCCTTGTAATGTTCCTAACAGTAATTTCTACTGATTGGCTGTTGGATGGGTCACACTTGCTCAGATCTCTACTGAGCAACTGAATCAACCCAGGCGCTGGGTCAAGGGCAAGACATAAAAATCTCTATTAGGGGTCCTAATGGTGGTTGCGCGGAGGGCCCGCATCTTTGCTGCATACATATATATTACTAACCTTTCAATCTTGCGTCTACTTGCAATTACTTTGGCTTCGATGTGCTATATATGTGTGGTTAGATTGTGATTAACCGCACTAATCTCATTACACAGGAGTGTATTGTCACTTTTTCCCCACTCCCCACCCGGACTCTGGCGTTGTTTTTAGCATTTTAGCACCTAGGGACGCCTAGGATGCAAGTTATTTTGTATAGTTCTTTTTTGATGTTAGGAGTCTTTTTGTATAGAATATATTATAGTATTACTGTTTTGATCTGTATTAGGCATATAAAGAATTTACCGGTATATATTGTATTTAGTGCCTGGAGATTCATTTAATGCAACATATTATTGATCCTCGCATGTTTTTCGAGGTCGCTTATTTCCTATAGTTATGCCATTAGAGTGCCCCTGTGGTTTTTCTACAGGGTAGAATGGGTTTCTTATGGTCTGGTGATTCCAAAACCATCTTTTCCTGTTGTGCATTTATTTATACACGACAAATGCTGAATGGGCAGATTAGGTCATTAGGATGGAAAAGTACTGTTCTTTTTCTGAAAAGTACTTGTACTTGCACTGAACTTCCCCTTTAAATATTTCTCCCCTACCACTGGTACAGGCATGCTCAGTGTGCATAGAAGGAGAAAAAACGCCTCCAATGAGTTACTTGGTATCCTCCTGTTCTAAGGATAATGGAAGGGCTATGCAGACTTCACATAACTGTACCTTGGCTTCTAATGACAAAAGATTGACTTCAAAACCAACATCGCCATTGAAAAACACCCACTACTATCAGGGACTATCAAGGGGGCTCGGCACTGTATCAGAAACAGGAGTTTAAAACAGCTAGTCCGCCAGTACCTGATCAGCTGTTTTAAATACCACAATCAACTGTGTGCCGACCGGTACCCACAATCAGCTGTTTCTGGTGCAGTTGGCACAGTGCCTGTTGCGAGGGATGGTGTGGATAAAGGGGAGGTTTAGGGGCTTGTTTAAAAATGCTGCAAGGGGGCCCTGTAGTACGCTGCGTTTCCTGGAAGGATGCATAACCCACAATAATGTATTGCATTTGGGTAGACGCGGATATCCACTAGGCAACTTAGGTACCTGTCCAGGGCCCGGTGAACATCAGGGGACCCAGCTTTAGAAGCAGAAATAGTAAACAGTTCATGGGAAAGGGTGCCACAAT
Source organism: Hymenochirus boettgeri (assembly GCA_019447015.1). Taxonomy (NCBI): domain Eukaryota; kingdom Metazoa; phylum Chordata; class Amphibia; order Anura; family Pipidae; genus Hymenochirus; species Hymenochirus boettgeri. The sequence continues at coordinate 13,273 of JAACNH010005136.1, read as the reverse complement.
CACTGCCCTGTCTAGGGCCATGTTTGATTTAAGGCCCCATACACGCACCAATCCTGATTGTGGCGATGTACAATCGTGATTGGTCCGATACAAAAATTCCAGCGTATCCAATAGGCCAGAAAATTAGACGACAATTAAACCTTCTTTCTTTTAATATTTTATCTGAGTGTTAGAAACTGTTCAAGGAGAACGTGTTAGAACAAGCTAGTCCCAATATATCACCAGTCAACTGACCTCAAGGACAAATACAAAATACTAACACAACCTGTTAGAAATGTATCCAACACAATACCAGACGCAACGCACACATACGAATATTATCTCTGTCTTGGAACAACTACACAAAACTGGCCTCTTAAGTGTAGCAAAACGCCATCCAGCAGAGATCGTAACCCTGACTAACTCTGGCCATACTCTACTTGCATTTTAGACACACATTCTTATATTAGATAACGCTTGAGCATTGAACTAATATCTAACACCCCCTTATACTGCTCCCAGATCTGGCACATTCATTTTGCAATCCAATGTCAATCACAAAATTTTTATCCAGGCCTTGGCCTTACATTGTGGGAACATTGGGAGGTAAGTCCTGGCCAGCTTTAGTGAAGGGTTTGTCTGTGTTTCCTAAGCACCATCTTAAAATCTTATTGGTCGAGATACTATCATATTGGATGAAGAACCAATCAGAGTTTTTACAAATTAGCAGCAGTCCTCTTACAGGGGGTGTTTGTCTGGGTCCCTGGCGGGTGTTTTGTCTGGTTCCTGGCTGGGGTTTTGTCTGGTTCCTGGCTGGGGTTTCAACTATAAACAAACATTACAGATTGATCATTGCAACAAAGTTCAAATATCACTGTAACCATTTACCTCTAATAGAGATACAGATTATCACTATAATGCCACTCACCACTGTAATAGATACTATTATCACTATAATGCCACTCACCACTGTAATAGAGATACAGATTATCACTATAATGTGCCACTCACCACTGTAATAGAGATACAGATTATCACTATAATGCCACTCACCACTGTAAAGAGATACAATTATCTAATGACACTCAACACTGAATAGAGATACAGATTATCACTATAAGCCACTCACCACTGTATAGAGATACAGATTATCCATAATGCCACTCACCACTGTAAATAGAGATACAGATTATCACTATAATGCCACTCACACTGTAATAGAGATAAGATTACACTATAATGCCACTCACCACTGTAATAGAGATACAGATTATCACTATAATGCACTCACCACTGTAATAGAGATACAGATTATCACTATAATCCACTCACCACTGTAATAGAGATACAGATTATCACTATAATGCACTCACCACTGTAATAGAGATACAGATTATCACTATAATGCACTCACCACTGTAATAAAGATACAGATTACACTATAACATGACTCACCATTGTAATAGAGTTACAGATTATTACTATAACACCACTCACCACATTGTATTATTACAGAATATCACTATAATGCCACCACCACTGTAATAAAGATACAGATTATCACTATAACATGACCCCCATTTGTAATAGTGATACGGATTATTACTATAACAGTACACACCATTGTAATAGTTACAGAATATCACTTTAAACGACACTCACCATTGTAATAGTGATACGGATTATTACTATAACAGTCACACCATTGTAATAGTTACAGAATATCACTTAACGACACTCACCATTGTAATAGTGATACGGATTATTACTATAACAGCCACACACCATTGTAATAGTTACAGAATTCACTATAACGCCACTCACCATTGTAATAGTGATCGGATTATTCCTATACAGCACACACCATTGTAATAGTTACAGATTATCACCTAATGCCACTCACCATTGTAATAGTCATATTATCACCATAACGCCACTCACCATTGTAATAGAGATACAGATTATCACTATAACACCACTCACCATGTAATAGAGATACATATTATTTCTATAATGCCACTCACCATTGTAAGTGATACGGATTATTACTAACACAGCACAACCATTGTAAATAGAGTACATATTATTTCTATAATGCCACTCACCATTTTAATAGAGATACAGATTATCACTATAATTCCACTCACCATTGTAATAGTGATGCATATATCACTATAAGGCTGGTTTCACACAGGGACTTTTTGTCCCGACCGAGTGCTCGGTCGGGACAAAAATCCCTCCGATGTCCGTCGTTCGCGGCAAATTCAGCGGCGGACGAATTGCAAACGATCGTCGGAATTTTCTGACATGCCCGATTGTTCGTTTCGTCCGATCCAGATGAATGAACGATCGATGACGGTCGCGGCCGTTCGCCCCCACCAGCCGATATTTTCCGCTGATCGACCGAAAGTGCTGTGAATCGGTCGTTCGCCCTAAAATTTTGGCTGGTGTGTACCCCGCCTACAACCACTCGTCATTGTAATAGAGATACAGATTATTCTATAATGTCATTCACCATTGTAATAGTGATACAGATTATCACTATAATGCCACTTACCATTATACTAAAGATACATGACTCACCATGTAATAGTGATATGGATTTATTACTGTAACGTCACTCACATTGAAATAGAGATGCAGATTATCACTATACACCACTCACTATTGTTATAGAGATACAGATTATCACTATCACACAACTCACATTGTAATAGATATACAAATTCTCACTATCACAACACTCACCATGTAATAGAATACGATTATCTTATTAACACAATATCACTAGAACCTGACTAGCCATTATAATAGTGTATGTATTATAATTTTATTTATAAAGCGCCATTGGGTACGCAGCACTGTACATTAAAAATACAGAGCATACAAACAAGAGGATAAGTGCAAACCATTAACGGATAGATAAAAAATTTAATTAAATCAATCCATACTCAGTTAAGAAAGCATATATATAAATCATGTATAAATTGATACAAGTGCAACAATCTTGACATATTAGGAATGAGATCCCTGCTCCGAAGAGCTTCAATCTAAGTGGAGGGACACATACAGTAGAATGGCGATGGGTAGAAAGTGCTTAAAAGGGCTAACAATCATTTTGTTCTGTTGATGCCAGAAAGGTAGGAAACAGTCTAGATTTGAAAGTATTAATGGATGTCACCATCGAGGAGGCAACAGTGTTAGTTGGGGGTCTGTGGAGAAGATTTCCTTGCAGAATGGGGGTCACGGCCTGAATATAAGGGACCAGAGAGCAGAATAAGTAGGGAGGTGCAGTAGACTGAAGGCATTTAAAGGTTAAAAACAGGTATTGAATATGATTCTTTGTTTGAATCATACATAACGACTGAGTTCAGGTTGCGTGTTCTCTTTTGGACGAGAGCGGAGATGATCCGAGCTGCCGAGTTTAAGATAGACTGGAGAGGAGAGAGATGAGAGGCCGGGAGTCCAAGTAGTAGAAATGTTCAGTAGACAAGACGGGAGATTATAAGGGCATGGATGAGCATTTTAGTAGTGGAGCGAGAGAAAGGGACGATCTTGGAAATATTGTGAAGGAAGAAATGACAGGTCCTAGCGACATTGTTAATGTGATGATGGAAGGAAAGAGAGGAGTCAAAGATAACTCCAATGCAGCGTCAGATTTAACTGGTTAATGACCATATTGTCAATAGAATGGAGAAGGCCGGACTAGGTCCCAGTTTAGGGGGGGAACAGATAGATAGCAGACATTTAGAGATTTGGGATTGAACTTCAGGGGTTAGCGGGGGGCGGACAAGTAAATTTAGGTATCATCAGCATATAGTGATACTTACACCAAAATAACTGATTATTTCTCCCAGAGAGATAGTGTAGAGTGAAAACGCAAGGGTCCTGAAACCGAGCCCTGAGGGACCCCCACCCTAGAGACAGAGAAAGATCTGTTAGAGAGATAAGAAGGACAACCACGCCGCAGCTTTATTTCAGATGCCCAGAGAATATAGAATCTGCAAGAGAGTGGTCCACAGTATCAAAGCAGCCGAAAGGTCAAGGAGAATGAGGACCGAGAATTGTCCTTTGGCAGCTTGTAGGTCATGTAAGACTTTGCAGAGGGCCGTTTCAGTTGAATGACCCGGTTCAGAATCCTGATTGAACGGGTCCAATAAGTTATTAGCATGGAGGTATTTAGTAATGCGGTAGAGACGAGACGTTCAAGGAGTTTTGATGAAATGGTAAAAGGGAGACAGGGCGGTAGTTTGAGAGACAGGTAGGGTCCAGAGAGAGTTGACACACGCATGTTTAAAGGCAGCAGGAAAAATCCCAGAGGTCAGGAGGAATTAAAAATGTGAGAAAGAGCGAGGGAAAAAGCGATACGGATTATTATTATAAGGCCACTCACCATTGTAATAGTTACAGATTATCACTATAACGCACTCACCATTGTAATAGTTACAGATATCACTATAAAAACTCACCATTGTAATAGTTACAGATTATATACTAACCCACTCACCATTGTTAGTTACAGATTATCACTATAACGAAACTCACCATTGTAATAGTTACAGATTAGCCTATAACGCCCTCCCATTGTAATAGTTACAGATTATCACTATAAGAAACTCACCATTGTAATAGTTACAGATTATACACTAAAACGCCACTCACCATTGTAATAGTTCCAGATTATCACTATATGCCACTCACCATTGTAATAGTTACAGATTATCACTATACCAACACTCACCATTGTAATAGTTACAGAATATCACTATAACCTCCACCACCATTGTAATAGTTACAGATTATCATACTATACCGACCTCACCTGTAATAGTTCCACAGATTATCACTATAATGCCATCACCATTGTATATTTTCAGATTATCACTATAACGACAACTCACACCTTGTACTAGTTACAGATTATCACTATAATGCCACTCACCATTGTAATAGTTACAGATATCACTATAACGCACTCACCATTGTAATAGTTATACAGATTGCACTATACGCCACTCACCATTGTAATAGTTACAGATATCACTATAACGCCCCACTCCCACCACCATTGTAATAGTTACAGATTATCACTATAATGCCACTCACCATTGAATGTTACAGATTATCACTATAAACGCCACTCACCATTGTAATAGTTACAGATTATCACTATAACGCCACTCACATTGTAATATTACAGATTATCACATAACGACACTCACCATTGTAATAGTTACAGATTCATCACTATAATGCCACTCACATTGTAAATGTTACAGATTATCACTATAACGCCACTCACTTGAATTACCGATTATCACGATACGCCATCACCATTGTAATAGTACAGATTATCACTATACGCCATACACTCCATTGAATAGTACAGATTCTCACTAAAACCCACTTCCATTGTAAGTTACAGAATATCCTAAACGCCACTCACCATTGTATAGTTTCAGATTATCATATATAACGCCACTCACCATTGTAATAGTGATACAGATTGTCACTACAACGTGATTCACCTTTTGTAATAGTGAAACGATTATCACTATAACACCATTCACATTGTATAGTGATCGATTATTTCTATACCGCCGCCACTCACCATTTTAATAGTATATAAATTATTAACTATAATGCCACTCACCATTGTAAAAGAGATACAGATTGTTACTATAACACCACATCACCATTGTAATAGTGATAGCATATTATCACTATAACACCACTCACTATTGTAATAAGATACAGATTATCACTATAAAGGCCCAATCACCATTGTAAAAATGATTGATTGACTATAATGCCATCACCATTGTAATAGTAATACAGTTTGACATTTTACTAGAGTAAGGATTTTACTCTTACATCATTTGACATTACACTGAGTGAAGGATTATTACTCTAGCAACACTAACATTATTTGACATTGTACTAGGGTTAGGATTAATACTCTAGCATCATTTGACATTGTACTAGTTACAGATTAATCACTTAACATCAATTTGACATTATACTAGAGTGAAGATTATTACTCTACATAATTTGAACATTGTACTAGAGTTAAGGACTATTACTTTAGCATAATTTGCATTGTACTAAATTAAGGATTATTATCCACCATCATTTGACAGTGGCAAGCGTTAAGGATTGATTATCTACATCAATTTGGACATTGTTCTAGAGTTAAAGGTTATTACTCTAACACATTTGCATTGTGCTAGAGTTAAGTATTATTACTCTAACCTCATTTACATTGTACAAGAGTTAGAGATTATTACTCTAACACCATTTGACATGTACTAGAGTAAGGATTTACTTTAGCATCATTTGACATTGTACTAGAGTTAAGGATGATTACTCTAGCATCTTTGACGGTGTTCAAGATTAAGGTTATTACTCTAGCAACTTTACATTGTCTAGAGTACCGATTATTACTCTACCATCATTTGACATGTACTATAGTAAGGATTATTACTCTGGCATCACTCACTACAACATTATTTGACATTGTACTGGGGTAACAGATTATTACTCGAGTTAAGGATTATTACTCTACCACCAATTTGACATTGTGCAAGATGTAAGGATTATTACTCTAACATGAGTTGACATTGTAACAGAGTTAAGGATTATTACTCAAGCTCATTTGACATTGTGCTAGAGTTAAGGATTATTAACTCTAACATCATCTGACATTGTGCCAGAGTTAAGGATTATTACTCTAACATCATTTGACTTGTACTACAGTTAAGGATTATTACTCTAGCATCATTTGACATTGTACTAGAGTTAAGGATTATTACTCAGCATCATTGACATTGTACTAGAGTTAGGATATTACTCTCATCATTTGGACATTGTACTAGATTAAGGATTATTACTCTAGCATCATTTTGACATTGTACTAGCTCGTTAAGGATTATACTCAGCATCATGTACATTGTTCAGAGTTAGGATATTACTCTAACTATCTGACATTGTGCCAGAGTTAAGGATTTTACCTCTAACATCATTGACATTGTACTAGAGTTAAGGATTATTACTCTAGCATCATTTGACTATGTACTAAGTTAAGGATTATACTCTAACATCATTGACATTGTAACTAGAGTTAAGGATTATTTACTCAGCATCATTTGACATTGTACTAGAGTAAGGATTAGATTTTAACATCATTTGACATTGTACTAGAGTTAAGATTATTACTCTAGCATCATTTGCACTTGTAATAGAGTTAAGGATTATTACTCTAACATCTTTGACATTGTCTATAGTTCGGATATTACTCTAGCATCATTGATTGTACTAGAGTTAGGATTATTACTCTAGCATCATTGACATTGTACTAGTTACAGATTATCAATGAAAATTACCATTACAAGTTACAGATTATCAGATTGACAAAACTCCAATACTATTAGCCTTTATACGTTGCTTCTGTACACCTACTTGCCCTTCTACGCAGAGTTTCTTATTATCGTAATTTATAAAGATATTATTAACAAAATACGTTACGATTATCAGTGGGACGAGACAATTCATTTCCGTAACAATTATATAATAGCAATATAATAACTTCCCTTTAAATCTAAACCAGTATCTATCCCTGATCCCTGCTCTGCTTTCTATCAGCTTTATTCTAAGAGTATAACAATGAGCGTTAACCTGCCCCCTGGTGTACATGCACCATAGATCCACAGTCAGTCCTTTCACTGTGTAGCATTGAGACATGACATTGAAGGGAATACCCTCACCTTACCATCTGTGTAGACTGTCATACGCCGCTTAATGAAGCACAAACTGCACAGCCCATAGTGGTGCTCAGTTCTCTGCAGACTCAAACACGATGTTACCCCCCAGGCAGCCCGTTAACAAGAGAAAAGCTTTCCTGTTAGTGCTGCGAGTCTCTCCTCTCCTACCAGGTCTGTGTGTTCAGTAATCTGCCCACAACATACGAAACCCAGGTTACACCTCCAAATGAACCAGACTGAAAAAAATAGGAATACGCTCTGGCTCCGCCACTATAATAACCACTGATCTCTCCATATCAGAAAGCAGAGGAGGGTCATAGTTTACCTAAATGTCTGTCCCATGAAAATCTGAGGAAGGGGGTTGGACCCCCCCAAAACTTATGTACTGGATGTTTCAGCACTTATAAATGATTTATGCGTTTGAGTGTGCCTCCTTCCAGAATACATATACGTTATTACCGGTTGTGGCCGGACGATTAGGGGACACCTCCACAACTTACATGTTCCACTCCACGCACTCTATTAAGTTGTCCACGAACCCCCATTTTCTAGTAAATCTTTAATAAATAATCTCTTTGGAGAGATTATCTGTCAGTTTCAGTTCAGTGAATAAGGTGAAGATGAACAGTGGTGAGATCTATGGAATATTCTTGATAGATTACAATGAAACAGCGCCCCCCATTGGGTAAGTAAGAAACATGTAGAGTTTTGCCTCATTGAATAAGGCAACACTTTTGAACAAAGTTATTTCCAGATTTAGTAAATTCCTCTTAGCAGGGATGTCAACTTGCGCCCTCCCGATGTTTAATCTACAACTCCTAGCATTTCTGGTAATTTCAAACCAGGGAGCCGCATCCAACGCTATACGTAGTATTCTGTCTTATATCTGTGTTTCAATTAGATCAACGTGACTTGAAATGTAGTTCTTGAAGACTTATCGCTAGTCTCATCCGACTGGCTTTCTCAATTCAGAATGACTTGTACAAGAATCTGTGCAATTATGTACCTGGAAAATCCCATTAGCATATATCACAGCCATGTGATATTGGCGAAGGAATGTGACGGTTTCAGAGAGGTTTTAAGAGGCCATTTATGTGAATAAAGAAACCAAGCCTAAATAGAGGTGGGGGGTTCGACACCAACTGTCTGCCATGTACACAATGCTGTTTTAAACACCTTACTCTGGGCGTTTCCTATAACACCTCTTAGCCACTATCCAATCACACCCTTAACACACCTGGCTGTGATATGCTAATTGGGATTTTCCAGGGTCAAATTGCCACAGATTACTGAATTGAAAAGCCAGTCGGATGACTAGCGAAATGTCTTCAAAACTACATTTCAAGTCCAGTGTGATCTATTGAATACAACAGATATACCATGACCTGGATAATGAGAACCTTCACAAGCATATCTTGTCTTTATATTCTGTTCGTGTCCGTGCCGTTTAAATGGTTATTTTAAAGGGACATTACAGTGAAAACCAGTGTGGATCTGTCTGCTTATCTCTCCCTCTAACTCATTGATCAAGTTCCAGGGCTGTAATCACACACTATTAGTCAGTGTACACAAGGGTTAACCTTTGCGCTTCCCTTCGACATTCTGCTGTTTAGTAACCCAATCCGTACCAGTGTACCAATCTCAAGCTCTAAGCCGTCAGTCACGACAGGATTGGTCCTAATCGGTAGTGTGTGTACGTCTGTAAGGACTGATTTCAATGCAGATGAACTTCCACATTGGCATAGGAAATGGTCGTTATGAATGAAAATTTGCCTTGGTATAGGGAAAGTCACTAGGATCTACTATACTTTATATAGATAAGGATGACAGACAAATCTTACAGATTGGTATTGCATAGCTGTATAATCTTATTTATAAGCGCCACTTGGGTACGCACGCTGTACATTATAAATACAGAGTATACAACAAGGGGATCATAAGTGCAAGCCATTATACAGTATAGATACAAAATGAAATTAATACAATTTCATACATCGGTTGAAGAGCATATATATAAATTATATATAAATGATATAAATGCAACAAGCCTTCACACATTAGGAATGAGATCCCTGCCCCGAGTAGCTTACATCTAAGTGGGTTGGACACAACAGACAGATACCGATGGGGGGGGGGGATGGGTACAAAGTGCTCAGACAAGCTACAATCATTTGCTGTCTCGGATGCTCAGAGGTAGTAGACATGTCTAATTTGAAAGTATTAATGGTATGTCACCTGGCGAAGCGAGAGAGGGAGAGAGTTCCCAAAGGAGGGAACGCAGAGAGATTGTTTAGGTTTCATAGAAGCAAGTGTTGTTTGGGGGGTTGTGTGAGAAGATTGCCTTGTAGAAAAGCAGGACATGGCCAGGAACATAAGGACCAGAGAAAAGATAGGTGTGGGGGGGGTGTGTGTGTGCATCAGGTAACTGAATATTATTCTTTGTTTGATCGACGCCATCCCATAGACTGTATACGGTGTATATCGGGGTTGCAATTTCATCACAAACCAGCGAACCGCAATCCAATGCTAATTATGTATGCTTCCATGTCCCCACAGGATCTAATCACACGCCCTTGGTACATTGTGGCATGCCTTGACACATTAGTGGGATAGATCCCTCGCCCCGAAAAGCTTACAATCCAAGTGGGTGAGAACAGTCATACATTTACACAGTGGGGGATAGGACACAATTGATTGATTGGCTAACAAACATTTATTTGTGCTGGTCCTCCATAGAGCTGCCACCCCATAGACTGCCTTAGTATCGGTTGCTGTTCTTCTTGGAGGAGAGAAAAATTTATCCAAACTTCTGAGTTTATGATAGGCTGGGAGACCAAAGAGAAAATGTTACATGTAGTCAAGGCAGGAGAGTATAAGGGCATGCAACAAGCATTTTAAGTAAGTGGATTTGATAGAGGAAATGGCGGATCTTGACAAATGTGGTGGAAGGAGAAAACGACACGTTATGAGAAATAGGCAAATCTGAGTAGGAATTTTGATTCTGGGCATAGGCATGGACTGTGGTATAACTTGTGATTTTGCTAAAGTCTTTTGATACTGTGCCACATGAGCGATAATGTCTGTGCCACCGTTTAAGCTAGAAAAAAAACATTTGACATGGTAAGATTAGTTGTTTAATCACGCTGAATGTTCGTTCTGAAAACACTCACCAGAGTGTTTGATAAAGCTCTGGACCTAGCTTAAAGGGCATAGCCACCATGAAACTTATCTTTTAGTATTGGTAGGAGCCAGCTCCCCACCCATACCGCATAATATTTTATTTTAAAAAAAGGTCTCGCTACTTACAGCCATCCTTCCACCATCGAACATCTCCGATCCATTGCCCTGCTTGCGGAAGTCGCTAAGACACCGTGCAATCACGCTTCATGAATTCGCAGTGGCAGAGAGAAGGCTCTGAAGTAACAATCTAAGATATTTTTAAAAGAAAGTATTATGGAGTGGGGTGGGCAGGGGGTCACTTAACTTATCCAAAGGATCACGCAAGGTGCCATGGCTGCAGAGGATTATCCACTTTCCAACATGGTGCAATGATCCTGACAGAGAGACTCTGAGGTGGCACTACTAATACTGTGCCACTGCAGGTGAGTATAGCAATCATGTACAGTTCATAAGTAGCCACACTCACTTAAGTCTTCAAAATATTCCTTTATTCTAGTGCTGAAAACAAAACGCCAAATTACATCACAACGTTTCGGGGGTTAGCCTGTGCATGTCACTTGTCTGGTTCAGAAAACAGTGCAGAAATGGGCCACTGACAGAAGGGGTATTGAGACAAGTGTATCTGTCTTTGCATTTGAAAAGGGGTTAAACAATCCTTGTGCCACCTAAACCTAAATCACCTGTGTTAGTTGAATCTCTCATGAAAACAGATTGGGAGGTTCTGGTGAGATAACAGACTTAAGCTGTACCAAACTCAATGCCATACAGCCGGCGGCTAGAGCTAGCAGATTTGTCTTGTATAAAGAGGGGAATAGATCGATAAAAAAGTATTATTCTCCCTCTTTATACAAGGCACTGGTAAGGCTCATTTGGATATGCGTGCAGTTTTGGAATCCCATATACAATGAACAAGCTCGTTTTCGCAGAGAAGGGCACTAACAATAGATAAGGGAATGGAGAAGCTTGACAATGCGGCAATTAGACGTTAGGTAGTGCTGTTTATTGAAATACCCTGTTTTCGCGTGGGGATATGATCACTGTTCCATGGGAAGTCTAGTTTCATCTTCAGAGTTAGGAACAGGTTTCTTTACGTGAGAACGGAGAAACTTTGGAACTGTCTTCCACAGATGTTGTCTGGCAAGTTCACTGAAAGCATTAAAGTGGGCTAGATAACGTTTTTAAAAAACTAAATATATGGTGAACTACTTGGTATTACTGAGTTGCCATTTGGAGTCAGGAAGAAATCCCCCCCATTTTTATAGTTTTTTTTTTTTTTTGTTGCCTTCCTCTAGGTCAGCTCGTTGATAGGGTTAAAGAGGAGGGTATAAAGGTTGGCACTATGTCTTTTTATTCAACCTCAGTTACTATGTAATCATGGCCCATATCATAGAAATAGGGAATGGTGGGCTCAGGTCCATGTTTTTTTAAAAAAAATTATAATTCATTCTGTTCAGTGCGAATACATATATTTTTAATAAAAAAGAGCAGTATTTTTCCATGCTACAATGACCTTAACCCTGCCCCTTATATTGTGTCGTGTGTATAAATAAAGCTTACAATACTGACTTCCTGTTTGCAGGCACCCTAATAGAGACCTGTTATGGTCTGCCCTTGACCCGCCGCGCTGGTTGATTCAGTTGCTCATAGAGATCTGAGCATCTTTGCGGACCCATCCAACACCAATCGTAGAATTACTGTTAGGATACATTCCAGGATGTGGTGCATTCTGGGAAGATGAAGACGTTAGAACCAAAATGTGCAGCTCCTAATGTCACCTCCGGGGACAAAAGGGATGAAATAACTGATTTTTCTAAATGGTGAGAATATGTCAAAACTAGGGTATGCGTAATATAACTTACAGGGTTAGTTCAATAAGAGTCCTTATCATTTTAAAATGTGCTAATTTTTGGCCCACAAATTGTGCAAAATTAGCCACATTGTTAAACCATAGAACTTTTATTGAATCTCCCTGTAAAGTTTTAAAATAAGGATATTTTCCACTGACTTTCCCTTTAAGTTTAAGGCGTGCGGTGTGCTCCAGGAGGAAATAGATACCAGACCATTAAGAATTTAAGAGGTGTTCGTGTGATGCGGCTCTGTGTAATGACCTGATAGTGTAGAGGGAGAACTAGGTCCCAAAAACAAGCCCTGTGGGACCCCCACACTGGGGAAAAGCGAACAGAAGGAGTTTTGCACAGGATACAGAGAAAATCTGGAATGATAAAAAGCGACCATAAGCAGATAGATTTCGGATGCCCAAGAATGCAGATTCGCGTGAGAAGAGAATGATGCCACAGCGTGGTTATCCAACTCAATTTACTGTAACTATCCAAGTACTTTAGATGAATGGATTA
>JAACNH010005135.1:0-21373 GCA_019447015.1 Hymenochirus boettgeri | reverse complement strand
CAGAGGGGCAGCACAAGAAATATCCTGAATACGGGCGTGGGAAGATATGATCAGAGTGGATGAGAGGAGAAGATCATTAGCAGATCGGAGGTTATACCTAGGATAGATACCAGTATAGCATACTGGGTTTATTGATACAGGTACAGCATACCGGGATTTTTGATACAGGTAGCAAAGTCTGCAGTATACACAGGTGAAGAAGGGGCACGTTTCCCCCAAAACGTTGTGTTTCTGACTTATTCACTTTGGAGGGTGACTTCAAATACTGTTCATTTCTAGCAAACTGGGATTATTTATACAGGTAAAGCATACTGGTGTTTTTGATTTTGGTACAGAATGCTGGTATTGATACAGTAAAGCATACTGGGATTATTGATACAGGTACAGCATTCTGGGATTATTGATACAGGTACAGCATACTGGGATTATTTATACAGGTACAGCAAACTGGGATTATTGATACGGGTACGGCGCGTGGGACGCCAGGTGGTCACCGAAGGATCAATGTCATGCTACTGTCATTGTGGTGGCTTTTGGACTTTGCTGGCTCCATTAACTATTTTCAATGCTTTTCGACTGGGATCATGAGCAAATCTCGTCTGCTACCACAACCATCTTCTCCCTGTGCACCTGTCAGCCATGGGTCTACGTGTGTCAATCCAGTCATGTATGGCTCCTAACAGCAACTTCCAAAAGGAAGTGAAGACAATCCTTTTACGTTGCCGTTGCACAGGAGGCAGGGACAGATATGAGAGTTTCCCACTCTCCACCTGTCGAGCACAGAGGTGTCCAAAGCATCTCTACAGAGCATTACCACCAATGGAAACAATGGATTGAGCTTTTTGCAGTGAGGTCTCAGGTCTTATTAGACTTCTTTCGCTCACATTGTGAACCTCAGCTAAAAAGACATTGGCAGTTTTATTTAAATGCTGCATTTATTGAGTGCGTTCCTCTATGTTATTGGCACTTGAACGAACATTGTAATTATGATTGCTCCAATGTAACGTAAAACAATTTATCTATTTTATTTAACCTTGCAAATCACAGGTGCCATGTGGCATGCTGAGCACTGCCTTTATTTTAGATGCTGTTCTCATCAAAACTCTAGAACTAGAAAGAGCTTGGAACACACAGGCTTTCCATCCTGAACTACTCCAGATGTTGTTAACTGCAGCTTCCAGCATTCTCAAGCTGAGAGCTTCCATTCAAAAGCAAATGGGGTATCTTATGGAGTAGCTGTTATAGGACCAGAAAATGTTAATGTTTATGGGCAGTTCGGTGTTTATATCCAGGCTGGGAAATCTAAAAACAATGGTTCTCTGGTCAGGTTACATGTCAGAGTTTATTACGTTCTATGATTTTCTGGGATGTGCTGCGTGTCCCTTATGAGTGGACAGCTAGGCCTTTATCAGGATTATGAAAAATAAATGTGTCGATGTGACATGCAGAGATAAAACAAACAATGTCAATGGCATTTAAAAGCCATTTTTCCATTATTATAGTTGGTTAATCGTGGTTTGCATATGTTTTAGTAGATTACACCCCCAAAACCACAAAACCATGGTCGTTATAAAGCACTTACCTGTTTAAACCTACATCCTAGGCAACCTACTGTTCTACTTTCCCTCCCAAGAAAGGTTGCCACCTGCTCTTAAAGCTGTACAAGCTCACTCATGCATGAGGAGCGTCTCGGGAACAGCAGCCAATCAATGGCCGTGATGTCCTCTCCCACAGACATGTCTGACTGTTGCTACCCAGAAGAAACTTTAAGGGTGAGATTATTATAACTATCCCAGTTTTGGTTAAGGGAGGCATCTACATTTATCCTTTTTATTTAGGAGGTTGGCATGCCCTTTAATGAAATAATTGCCCCAAAAAAACCTTCTACATTATTATTTTTATATTTTTTATTCTATAGACTGAATTACTGCCAATATTGCTATAATTGCTTAATCAGGAAGGTCCAAACTGAGAATCTCCAGCTCCCAGCATTCCTCAAATCTCTGTTAACAGGAATGGACCACAGGACCTGTAATAGAGTTTTGCCTCAGGTTGCCCTCAAGCAAGGTTATTCTATGCTGATCTATCTATATGTCATTGTTTCAAGAAAATTTGTCCTCAACCTTCCTATTCAACAGACCCATCCTTCAACCACTATTGCCGTCCATTTGAAGCCACTAGTTCGCCACCGCAGCGATTGGGAGGTGTGTGTACTATTGGTGATGATTGCTATGAATGAAGGGAGCTGGTTGCATCAATCAGTGTGTTTGATGTAAAGTGAATGTGATTGGAAGGTCGGCTGGGTCACCTGCAAAGTTTATTAAAGGCAGCTGGCCACTGACCTTACTGTATAATTGCCAGCCATATGTATAACTGCACCCTGTGCCATTGTTGTGAGGAGAGGGTAGTCTGGTATTGCCCTCATATATAATTTTGGTGATAAATAATTACATTTGGTTGATATGCATCTGGAAATGGGAAAGAGGGACTAATACAGGAATATATTAGCATAATTGCACCTGAGTAAAAGACAAAGAAATACCGACATGAATTTTCAATATTTATATAAGGGGGAACACGTTATGCTGTGAAATGGTAGTTATATATATATTATATTGTATAAATATATACTGAACTAGCTGAGCATGGAACATTTATATGCCTTATGGTTACAGAAATAAAATTCTATGTCATAAAGTGGTATTAGAAATCCCTCTCGGTTATTCATGGTCACGTTAAGTAGCTTTATTTTCTTGGTTAATATATTAGTCATTAGGACAGGGGTTGATATAGAGATCACTGGGTCCCCGCAAAAATTATAATGGTGCCAGTGTTCCTCTAAGGTGTGCGCTCGTACGCGCACACCACAACTCTGCTTGCCTGCACACACAGGTTAAAGTGGTGGCACACAAAAATCTTTTGGAAAATAAGTGCTGCGGTAGTAGCGCCACAATTAATTTTGTATGGGCACAGAAAATTTAATATGCGCACAATACAATTTCCAATTAGAGGGAACATTGAATGGTGCCCCCTCCCCATTTCTTCTCACAGTGGTTTGCCTGGGGGTAGGGGCTATATCTGTGGATGCTGGTAGGAAAATTAGACAGGCTAACTTCTCAATAAACTGATTGGAAGGTTAGGGGCCCCCAGGAAGGGTTTTAGGGGCCGCATACAATTTTAATCTCCACACATTAGCAGAGTACCTGGCGTTGCCTGTTTTTTTCCAATCATCGTGAAAGAACATAGTCAGAGCTGCAGAGGGAGGATAGTAAAGTGAACCCGATCTAGCACGGCTCTGGCAATGCATTTCTCAATAGTGTCCCTATCTGAAAGTAATGAAACCTTCACAATCTAATGGTGAATGAACCATTGAGCCAGATAATCTGGCTCTACATTTTGTTAATATCCAATTAAGCACTGACACATAAGGGCGTTGTAGGGTTTTTTCTGCTGAGCCAAACTTTTGAATACTGTCATTGATTATTTCTGGGTGGTGCGTGGAGCACGCTGCCCGCATGTTAAAGTGGGCATGTTTTTGTCAATAGGCGTGGCTAACTTTTAAGATTTCGAACTTCTTATCACATGGCTCTTAGATACTCAGGGAGCTGTAATTAAAATTCATTGGTTGGGGCAAAAGTGCACCGTTTTTAGGATACGAACTTTTATTACATCTCCCTTTATAGAATGTTATTAAAGGGCATTAAAACACATACAACATAAATCTCACTTCACAGCAATTATCTGTGATGGAAAAGACAGGCTCCCAGCAGCCCAGTCCCCAATCCACTTCTCGTGGCCACACATGCACATTGCGGTGGCATGCGCATTTGCATGGTCAAGGAGATTTTTTTTTTCCACTGCCTGTCTGCCGCCTTTCTTCTTCAGTGGCAGGGTGGGTACGACTGAGACAAATGTCTCACAATGCCTCATAGTAGACGGGGCCCTGCTGACACAATGACCAGCTAGAATGAGAGCTACCACTAGACCTCAATGAATTCCAGTTACTCACGAATCCCGCCGGCGCACTCCGGTCCCATACCCCTGGTGCTGTGTTTCCGAATGGTGCCTCCGCCACCGGCACAAACAGTATAGACAGCTTCCACTAGTAGTCAGGACACGCAACTCGGGGGAATAAACAGTCTAATTTTATTTCAAACACATAAATCAAAATTCAACAGGATACTAGGACTAACAGACAGCCTGTCTGTTAGTCCTATTATCCTGTTGGGTTTTGATTTTTTGTTTGAAATAAAATTAAGACTTTTTATTCCCCCCTGAGTGCGGTCCTGACTACTAGTGGAAAGCTGTCCTCACTGAATTCCAGTGGGAGGAGACTCCTTCTTATAGATGAATTCACAGCTCTTAATAGCTACTTAGTAACATATGATGTACTACCTTGTGCTTCACATTTAAATTTATGGCTGTCAGCACTTGCAATGGGAACTACACATTTCCTTAGTGCCTTCTTTACAGGGCATGTCCACCCTTTTAAAAAAAATGTATATATTGTAGGGCTTTCTCCCCACGCCGACCACATTATTATCTCCAGAAACTGCCCTGATCTTTACTTACCTTCCCCTATCCTCCGCCGCACTGCATGAAAATGCAACCAGAGGGCCAGACCAGCAGCTGCGTCGTGATTGGCTGAGAGACAGCCAATCACGGACAGGCTGCCAGTAGTTCAGAACAGCGGAGGAAAGAGGGAAGGTAGTTAAGATTGGGGGAGTTCTGGAGTAATAATATGCGGTGCGCATGGCAAAATTCTCCCGTAGGAGAGACAGGAGGCAGAGTCCTATATGGACTCTGCTAGGCTCCTGGTGGACAGTTTTTTGGACTTTGGAGGAACATAGCAGGGCAGCCATTTGGAGCTGGGATGTAAGGTAAGGATTTTTATGCACTACAGAGTGGGGACAGTTGTGGGTAAATTATAGTTTTGGGTGGACATTCCCTTTAAAGTCTTCACCAGACTGCTGTGAAAATTGTGATTTTCTCCTGCTGCATGAGTAGCTGCCAGGATTGGCAGGTTACCTCAATCCTGACTCGGGAGAACCAAAAGTGAGAGTAACTCCGTGTGCAGCCACATGACATTGTGGCATCAGTTCCGCTGCTCCTTATGATTGATTGCTCTAACCTATTACAGCAACAACAGAACAAAATGAAAAGTAAAGCACTGTACCAAATCAGGACAGCTGCAGGAATCCAGAAAGCTTACGGTAATAGCTATCCGGGACAGTGGAATTGGGGCTAGAAATTGGAATGTACAAAAATCTGTGACATTTGGGAGGATTTACTCGATTCACCAACAATGGCAGCCACAGGTAAATTAAAATAAAAAGTGTTGGAAAAGGGGGACAGTTGTAAAGTAGCCTGTGTTTTTTCTCAGGTCCTGAAATCTATGTATGCAAGTCTCATGAAAATTGTCTCATGAAACCGTCCCAGGGTGGCCAGTCAATAAGGCTCTAAAATATCAGACTGTGTAAACTGGGCCTCCATAATGGTTAGAAATTAAAGGGCAATTATACTAACCTCGATCCATATCTATAGAGTACCCATGGTTTATCTCCACACCTGGGTGTCTATTCAGTTGTAGAAGGAGAAAAGCAAGGGGGAGGGAATATAAGTGTCCTTTAAATTTTACATCTGTCACTAAGTGTTTAACAAGAAATTCTCCACCAACAAAATTATTATGGAGCCCCCCACCCTGCTCTCATCTGCAGAGGTTGTTGGGGGGGGGGACTTGTCTGACTCCCCTAGTAGTTACACCCTGCTGACACATAGATTATATTACAAAATGACATCAATATGGATATGTTCCATGGCCTGTACTTTATATTCTTCATAAGATCTTGACAAAGTCAGGAAAGTGAAATTGTGGGACAAAATGCTGACAAGCTTACACATAGGGATACATACAGGCCGATCCATTTTTTGGCCGAATTATTTATCGTTAACCGATGTACTGTTGGGTTAGTGTGGGTTTTCACTAATTTTACGAAATTAACACTATTGAATGGAGCGTATTGAGAAGATAATAAAAACAAGTGTGCGTCTTACCTGAGATCCAGGATCCTGGGTACAGTAAGTCACAATGGAGTTTAAACATTTGCAGTCATGTAAGACGTACACTTTTTTTTTTACTACATTGACCAATAATTATTTTTTCTCATATCAGCAGGGGCTTAAATTACCATAGAAAAAAGGGCTATGAAGCCAATAGCTACAGATAATAGGGATGGTCTAAATCCGTTAGGATGGTGCTAGAACCTAACAATAGAATACAAAACAAAAGAGAAAAGTTCCACTTAACATGGGACCATATTACCATGGCACTCAGCCATCATATCCTAATAATAATAATAGATGTGGTAGGGAGCACCTCCCTATTATACACCACAAAAAAAAACAATCAAATACTATTGTCCAGTGATATAAACACACATTTATTAAAGAAGAAAATAAACATAACACAAATGGTAATTATCTATATAGTAGTATCAAAAGGGGAAACAACAGGGGAAATAGGAGTAGTTTGCATAATAAGTACTAAATTGAATGCCTGGATCCATAAGTCCAGAAACAATCTACTGTCCAAATATAGATGGAAACAGTTCCAAAGTAGTCCGGGATAGTATTGTATTGGCATCAAAAATGCTTTAATTACCTGATTGCTTTACATCATGTGATAACTGATATTATAATAACAATGTGATGGGCTCCATGTATATGTACAAATATGTAGACGACCCCCCAGTTCCTTCTTGAGATGAAGAAAAAAAAAAACCAAACTAACAAACTAAAAGAAACCCAAACGATTTGTCTGTGGGATTCTGTCATTTTTATTAAGCTTCTGTAGATGCATATAGCAATTCTCCCATATAGAGTCAGTGGCGTAAATGAAATCACTGCCCCCCCAGCAAAACTAGATGGGGCCCCTATCCTGTTTCATCTATAGTGGTTTTCCTGGTAGAAAGATATATGTGATGGGGCGGTCTCTAGGAATTATGAGATCAGTTTGCACCTCTGGACACATGTGGCATGCGTAGCGCACCACATTTTTTTAGGCCATGCCCCTTTTTCACCCCTAATAAACCACACCCATTAAAACTTTGCGAGCTATGGGAAAAAGGGAAAGTCATCCGACGTGGCTTTGTCAATTCAGAATGATCTTATATACTTATATGGCACCTTACACTGGGCAATTTCTACACACCCTTAGCCTTAATGCATCACAACCTTGCATTAGAAAGGTCCCTAACACCTGGGCTGTCATATGCTATATGGGCCTTTCCAGGGTGCCTAAATTGCCACAGATTCTTGTACCAGTCATTCTGAATTGAGAAAGCCAGTCGGATGACTAGCGAAACGTCTTCAAGAACTAAACTTCAAGGTCTAGTTGATCTAATTGAATACAACCGATATACCATGACCTGGAGGAATGAGAAACTTCACAAGCACCTGGCTTTGATATGCTAATTGGGATTTGCAGGGTACATAATTGCCACAGATTCTTGTACAAGTCATTCTGAATTGAGAAAGCCGTCGGATGACTAGCGAAACGTCTTCAAAACTAACTTAAGTCCAGTTGATCTAATTGAATACAACAGAGATACCATGACCTGGATGAATGAGAACCTTCACAAGCACTGGTAAAATATAATATTTCCACTACTTAAATCTGAGGCCACACCAGTGTGCCCGGCACACCCTTGGCGAAAACCCTGCCCTAGAGAGTGCACATAACCAAATGCTGCCACCTGCATGCCCTAGAGAGTGCACATAACCAAATGCTGCCACACTGCTGCCCTAGAGAGGCAGATAACAAATGTGCCAACTGCATGCCTAGAGAGTGCAGAGAACCAAATGCTGCCACACTACCTGCCCTAGAGAGTGCACATAACCAAATGCTGCCACACTACCTGCCCTAGAGAGTGCACATAACCAAATGTGCCACACGCATGCCCTAGAGAGTGCACATAACCAAATGCTGCCCACACTACCTGCCCTAGAGAGTGCACATAACCAAATGCTGCACACTGCATGCCCTAGAGAGTGCACATAGCCAAATGCTGCCACATACCTCCCTAGAGAGTGCACAAACCAAATGCGCCCACACTACCTGCCAGTCAACTTTAAGAAATGTTTTGCATCATTCTGAAACCAAATTGTAGTTTCTATTCATTTGGAGGGCCACAGGTTGGATATGTCTTCTTTAGAGAAACATACGTCTATATACATAGGTTTACAAATAATATGTTTTATACATTTCAGTTATTTTGTGCACATTTGAGCAATATGACAGCTAGGTGCATTATGGGTGCATTACAGGAGCAAATAACGGCTGAGGTGCATTATGGGTGCATTACAGTAGCAATATGACGGTCTGAGGTGCATATGGGTGCATTACAGTAGCAATATGACGGCTGAGGTGCATTATGGGTGCATTACAGTAGCAATATGACGGCTGAGGTGCATTATGGGTAAATTACTGGTTTCTTGCTTAAGTCCCTTGAATTGTAATAAAATATATTTCTGGGGCTGGCAACTTTGTTCCATTTGTGCACATGTCAATAGATTTTAGAACTTAATATTCTAAACAGAATCAATTGCCATAGTAAAGCTACAGTACGCTCTGTATCTGATCGACCGTCTCCTTTGATTTTCGAAGAACAGTTAATCTATTATTACGTCAAATGAACAAAGAAATATAACCAGTAAATTCATTAGTTTTGTTCAATGTAAATGAAATTGAATCCAATCTGTTAATTTAATTAGCAGAAACATTTGAGGGTGATTTATTTCTACCCAGCATTAGCAAATTGAATATTTTACCGCTGCTGCTATAATGCTTTTTTAAAGGGGAACTTAATAAACAAAAGTCAAAACAGTCAATTGCCTGTTGTTAGATAAGTGTAATGGAAAGACACTTCTTGGATATTTCAGTCTTGTATGAGATCCAGCTAGTTAAATAAAAACAAACAGTAGCTAGATAGAATGTATGGCTGCTGTCAGATTTGCCGAGTGGCAACTTTAGGCAAACCTGGCCCACCTTTTAGCTAATAAAATTAACAAGCTTCCATAGACAGGAGCATACAGATCCCAGCATGCACAGTGGTCAACCAGGGTTACCAGGCGTCCCAATTTGGACGGATTGTCCCTACTGCAGGGACAATTCCTTACATTTCCCAGCATTCACAGTGAGCTCACTCTTGTTGGCTTTAAGGATTTAGGGCTAGGCCATACAAATGCGTTTGCAAATTTTAAATTATAGAAATTGCGGCAATGCAAGCGCACGAAAATTGCACAAAATCACCGGCACAATCGCACACGATTGTGTAATGCATGAAGTGTGGCCAGTCCCTAAGGGTTCATACAAACACAAGATGTGCAGACGAGCAACGAACCCAGACACCGGCCGCTCCCCGCCAGTCAGTGTTGGAGTTCGTGTTGCTAGGTGCGCACATCTTGCGTGTTTATGAGCCTTAAGTCGTGTTTTTTTAGATTGTTTTGGTTTGAACTAATTTCTCTACAGATTTGCTGTACAGATAAACATTACGAGTTAACTACCAGCTGGACCTTTTATCTTAGCTATCTAGGTGTGTGTAATCATAAAGAGAAACATGAATTTCATTCTTATTATATAGAAATTTGAGTTTAGAAATGTCCCCTTTTAAAACAAATACATCTGCCATTAGAGTTCTTGAAGGAAGCTACACAATTTCACCTTGAGTACTGTATGGCCCTAGTAAACACAGGTACACAACACAACACAAGGTACAGACATTTTGAAGGAAAATTTTAAAACTATCCAAGAAAGAGAAAAACTTTGAACACAAGAAAACTGGACTCAACATTGACTGAGCCATTTAAATCACTATCAGACACTTTATAACCACTCTCTTCCTACCAATTATTCTCTACCCCATTACATTACAATTATCCATCCTTTTCTTTTACTGTTTGTTTATATGCTATCCTCACCCCCAATGGGATTATGTGTTCTTGTTTATTGTAAACGTTTGTTAACTTCCAAATGATGTAAGATCTGAATAAAGGTTCGTACACACGTGCGATCGCAGATGCCGACCAAAGACACACAATGTGTACGAACGCCCGTTTTGGGCAATAATCGGCCCATGTATGAGCACTTTATCGGCCGAAACGGGCACTCGTTCAGAGATTCCGCCCGGGGGATCGGGACAACGATCTCCAAAGAACATCTGTTTTGGCCATAAAGTGCCCACACATGTGTACGAACTTTAGCTGGGTCACACCCATACAATAAATCGGCCCGACCGACCGACATTTTAGTGTTTCAATTTGCCGACTTTCCTTTGTCCGAATCGGACAAAAGCACGATCGGACGGGTTGGAAAACCATAACCGATCGTGCAGTTCTCTATGAACCACACGATCGGTCTCGGTAACTGTTGGACGCGGCTGCTTTTGCCAAGACTGACAGTCCTTCCTCCTGGACGACTGGTCGAAATGTCTCGAACGGTCGGTCAGGAGGAAAATTGAAAGGTGTTACCAGCTTAACACTTCCCGGACATAAAAGCAATTGTACTTTTACCTTTAGAGTCACAATTAACCCCAGAAACTGTTTTTATTTTCCCCAAGAATGCAACCATATGGTACATATCCTTTATTCATTATTGTCAATAGGTCAATATAAAGGGGAAAATCTATGGATATAGAAAATGTGATGAATATAATGATTTAGTTTAAGCTCTGTTTAATTATTCTATTCTAAAGGCTATAATGGGCTTCCTGTTTCGCTATATTGAATTCCTGTCAATGTACCGTCAATTTTGCAATTCATGGGAAGTGATAAAAGATGGAAATAGTTGACTTTGGATAATTTTCCATCTTGATTCTGATTTGATATTTTATCGATGTGGAAGCATCATACAAGGCTTAACACCCCCCCCCGGCCATCCCAACCCCCATCCCAGCCATCCCAACCCCCACCTTAAACCTTTTTTTTATAAAATGTGTCCTAAAAAGGAGAAACCTATCCGAGTTCTGCAGTGATGTTAGCAAAACACTGGTGACTTCAGGAAATGTTGTTGAAAGACCAGTAACAGCCCATCTCTACTGTGTGATAATGGGTAGTGTTTGGGACAGAGGACATGTTAGAGAAATGTAATGGGGGGTGTGTGAGGGGTATGAATATTTATCTACATCATTGCAAGGGCATGTCCACACTTATAACAAAAAACTGGTGGCTTGTAAGTTATCTGCCCGCAAACCCAACTGCTATTTTTACCAATTTATTATTGTATTTGTAACAATATATGTGATGATAAGTTCTATTCCTTTCTGGCAAAGGTGATCTGCCTCCTCCTATTTCAGTGAGATTCTTCAAACCTTGAACATGTGCAAGGGAGGCAGCAACTGAAACAGCAGTGAATCATTGGTTGTGATGACAGCTGTCACCGTCTTGATTGACTGCATGGGGGAGGGGCCAGATATTACTCCAGAATGGGGACAATAATTATCATTAAATATCTGGTTAGTAATGCAGGTAATAAAGTGTAAATATATCAGTTGGGGTTGGGGCAAGGTAACTTGGCAATTGACCGTTTGCTTTTTTTTTGCATATGCTTTTTTTTTGTTTTTTAAGCTTTTTAAAAAAAGCATTTTTAAACTCTGTTAAATGGAAGAAAATTGAATGCTATTGAATCTTTTTGATTTGTAATTGAAATGAATTTAATCGAGCCGTTCAAACATTAAATATACAACATATTCTAAATGGGATAAAGAAAATAAACCTTAGAAAACTCATTTTATTATGCAAATAGACTGTAGCTCAATAATGTGGCGAAACTGTCCTATCCCACAGCAGCCAATAAGCAATAAAATGATAAGATAACATCAGATAATGAACTTAAATTCCACTTGCTCTTGTAGGTTACAGCAGTGCAGCATCTTGTTAGATTTTCCTTGAGCCTATTACTCATCTAACTGTAGGTCAAGCGCCCAAAAAATACACAAGGCTAATTCAGATGGAAGACAGTCATAGTGAATGAAAAGATAAAGCCTGCGCTCTGATTTTCCAAAAGAACGAAGAGAAGTCATGTTAGTGCGTGTTGCAATAGAATGTGTATCTTTTGGGTGGTTAATAAACGAACATTTGTCTCATATGCTCAGATTCAATCACAATGCTACATCGCTGCATATGATTTCCATTATTTTCTCATACATCATTTAACCAGAGCCTCATATGGTTCTGGACTACAGTAGTTCAATGGATAGAAGGAAAAAAAAGTCTGTATATATGTGTGATTGCAGGGCGCAACCCCACCACACGATGGTGTACGAAGCCCGTTTCGGCCGTGTATCAGTCAGTGTATGGGCGCTTGGTCAGGAATTGTTGATAATCCAACCCAACTAATTATCATTTTGGCTGACTGAGCGCCCACACATTAATGTTAGTTGCCCAAATCGGCCATTCGTACATCATGTGCGTCAGGGTACATGAGTATGGACCTTATGGCTGGGTGCACATGGGCAGAGATTCTTTCCTTGTCAACCATTCGGCAGGACCAAAATTGTCGGTAACAGCAACAATGTCTGATTACCCAATTTGGATGTCAAATGGCGTACGGCAAAAAAGAACCATCAATATTTTGGCCAAACCGAAATATTGATCAGTCGGGAAATATCTAGGCCTGTGTGTACCTAGCCTAATGATAAAGATCTGGCTAGTAAACTTTGCAGTTTAAAAAAAAAATTCCATTATAGAACATTAAACAACCCTAAGGCTGGATCCCCTCTCCTGAGAGCCAATGGTTTCCCAGCTGCAAAGAGTGGCATTTTAAAGATGCAAAAACAGCAACAGGGAGTTTACCTTCCATAGAATTCTACATTATGTGGGCCTATTTTATTTTAAAAAAAATTGGATTGGTTAGTGGTCCTTTAAAGTTTGTGAAAAATTATATAATGGCAAACTGGGCTACGTAAAGTGTAAAGTTGTTCCCCAAGTGTTATCTCATTGAGGTTGTTACTAGTAGTTTCACTTTACCTTGTTTTATTTCAAGTTGTTCTTCACCCCTATGAATTTGTGTGATTTCTCTTGTCTTAAGGGTACAAATGAGTACTGGATCCACAAGAGTTTCACATAAACCGGAACCTAACAAGACTAAGAAACCAATTGCTCGGTGCTGGTAAAATGAATCTTTATTCGGCACACCTTACGCGTTCTTGGTCCTTAATCATAAGCATGATTGTACCAGATTGTACAAATACTGAGAAACACGTATGTGTAGCAGCACAAACGTTATTATGATTTGCATCTACAGAGCATTTATAGAAAGCAAGAACAAGAGGTAGGACTACTCCTACCCCCACAAAAGGATAGATTTACTTTAATGTAAAAAAATAATCTTAGTGTTCCTTTAACCTTTATTCGCATAAATCCCCCCAAAATACTGCCATAAGTATACATGACATCACACATACAGGTACAGGGAGAGAAATGAGTCAGCTATAGGGGTTATGTGAGATCCCATGCATCTAATTTGTTTAATTATTATTGCCTTAGTTGTAAGCAATATTAAATACCAGCAAAGGACCAGCCTCCTCATACACTCATAAATGTCCTTCTTCCCACAGTTTACAGACCTTGCAGCTTTATACTCGCATACAGTATACAATCATCATCACTATGGTGACGGTGAATAATATAAAAACCAAAGAGTTTGCAGCCTTGTAACTCAGCGGCCTTTGCAGTTTATACAATCTCCATGTGCCTTGTTAAAAAACTGAGCCCGTCCTTGCAGGTTACGTCATTGTACATACGCTAGAAACCAATCTGCATGCTTCACATTGAACTGATCTCACACTGATAGCAGTTCTGCAACATGCTACTGCTACATATACAGTACACCGCCCTGCAATAGCAATACTCTGTATAACATAGTTAGGATAACCAGACCCTCTGCTGATTTGAGGACACTCAGGGGCATAACTACCAGGGGGAGCAAATGCAGGAGGGCCCTGGAGCCAAGTGGGCCCCATATTTTTTATTTTTCCTATGAGAGATATAGCTCCTCCAGAAAACCACTGTGGACAAATCACGGATAGTTTTGCTGGGGGGGGGCAGTGATTCCTAGTTATTCCACTGGGACACTCCTATAATTAGCAGGGCTGCTGCACTGATTGTATCAGGCTATGAACACTGGACCAGACAGTAAAGCAAAATTGTTAAAAATCGTAACAATGCTTTGCGTTTTATGCCCATTAGAGTTCATTTACTATAAGCTTCCGGTAATAGTCCGAAATTGGAGTGCATGCAATTCCAAAGAAATGTGATCACATGCATGTGGCCACCCACATTGTGATACGCGGGCATGTGCTTCTACACCACCAACAGAACGTAAAACATGATTGCAAACATGTAAGAAACGCGCTGGTGTGGCCTAGCCCTTAAACTACTTTAATTACTGTCAAATTACAACCTACCCTGGCCCTTGTAAGAGATCTAGTTAGAGTTTTCCCTCTGTCACAGATAAAGTGGAATGTACATAAAATTTAAAGTCCCAGATTAGGCTATTAAAATGACAGTAGATCATTAAAACGGCACTTTCAATGTTCTAATAATTATGATTGATGGAAAGAGTTAATCTCTGTGCTGTCCTTACTCTCACTACCTTGCATTTGTCTCTTTTTTTTTTTGTATTGTTACTTGGTTGCTATGCATTCCTCCGTTCCTATGGTAACCCTAGCTACCATTCCCCCATAACTCCCAACCTGCGCTGCTTCTATCCAATAAACTTCAAGATTACATCATAGTAATGCCGGGCTTCAGCACCAGATACGATCACCTCTACCAATGGTCAGATAAAATTCTTTTATTATAGTGTTTAATGATGACA
This sequence comes from Hymenochirus boettgeri, assembly GCA_019447015.1. NCBI lineage: Eukaryota > Metazoa > Chordata > Amphibia > Anura > Pipidae > Hymenochirus > Hymenochirus boettgeri. The sequence goes on along the minus strand of JAACNH010005135.1, from coordinate 6,498 downwards.
CAACGATTTATAAAACAAGCATGAAACATCGAAGCAAGATTTATTAAAAAAAAATTAAATCAGAAACAGCATGGTGCCAAATATGATAGAATATGGCTTATGTGACCTAGTGAGAAATCTGGCCCTGTGATAAGGAAAGTTATAAAAATGGATAGAGACTTATGGCCCCCATGAGTGTTCCAGACCGACAGATTACCAATCAATAATCAGTCAGTCGTATGCCAATCGGGGTAAAGTGGTAATTCTGGTGTGACTGAACGCACGTACTATTGAACTTGCTGAAAAATTGGGAGAAAACAAATACAGTCGCCACTAAAAATTATGCAATATGTGGACCCAACTTATATATAAAATATTGCACCAGTTTAAAGAAATTGACCTGTGTAACAGGCCCAACATGTTACCTTTACTGGGACAAAATTCAAGCCAAACAATTAAATACGTTTATCGATTTGAAAGGTTGTTTATGAAAATAAAATATTAATTCACCAAATCTTACTCCAGAACAAAGAACCCCAGGTAACTCAAACTTACCTGTGTCCCTGGAAGGCAATCTTATTCTTCTTCGCTGGGGCCTGAAGGTTGCTACTTCCCCTGAGGCTTTAGGAGCTTGTTTATGAGCACACAATGCCCACTAGGAGGTGGCTTAAAGAAGCAGCCGTCATTGGCCTTGATGTCACCCTCATGACTGTGACTGACAGCTTTACCTGGAGGTAGTAAGAGAGCAGTCCGTCTGGAATGACATTTTGTTTTATATAGGACACCTTTATATTTTGGAGGGCTGTAGTAAAAGTTTGCCAGTACTTTACAAAAGACTTTCACTGGCAATCCTTCTAATACACTGTAACAAGATTCTGTAGTAGCTCAGGACAGAGCATGTGCTAAACTCTGAGTTAGAGAATTCTGGGAAATTAGGTGCAAAAGTTGTAAGTTGTCTTCTTAAAGGCTACAGCAAAATAAGAGATAAGAATAAAAGAAACTATTTTCACACAAGGTCCTTCAAGGACTTTCATTAGATTGCTGCAGTTTGTAGTTTTGCCAGTAGATGATGTTCTTGCTCTACTTTTAATTTACATATAATCCCACAGCAAACTAACAGGGTTATTCATATAAGTTCTTATCGTTTAAAATGGTGCTAATTTTGGCCCAACCAATCAGATGTAAGCTTTCAAATGTACATAAGATCTGATGGTGGGGCAAAATTAGCACCATTTTAAACGATAAGAACATTTATTGAATCTCCCTGAAAGATAAAAAGCTTTACAAAGATGGCTAGGATGGATCCAATCATATGAGAGGGAAGACTTTTTAAGGCTGGGTACACACCAGCAGATATTTTCAGCGACCGACGGGTTCACGGCACTTTTGGTCGGCTGGCCGAAAATATCTGCTGGTGTGGGTCAGCCGGCCGCAAACCGACCTCGATAGTTCGTTCGGGAAGGCACAGCGATCGTTCGCATTTTCGGCCTTGGCCGAATATGCCGCGACTGACGGACTAGCAGGGAGATGTAATAAAAGTTCTTATCATTAAAATGTGCTAATTTTTGCCCCAACCAATCAGATGTTAGCTTTCAAATGTTAAATAAGATCTGATTGGTTGGGGCAAAATTAGCACCATTTTAAACGATAAGAGCTTTTATTGAATAACCCTGATAGTCCTTCGTCTGTACCCAGCCTAAAATTTAAATTGCACCTTTCACCAATTAAAAGAACCAAACATTAAAAGCTTTCAATGTTCTGTGTCCCATTGGGGGAAAAACATTAATCCTCCAATCTAGTGGGCTGTACCTGAGAAGCCTGTAGTGGTACAAGATCTCCATCTATTGGTGAATATTCATTTTGCATACTATAACATGACATTCCAGAGACCTGCATTTGACCAAAAAAGTAAACTCCTAACCCAAACCAAACCCGCTTATCTGCATTTCAATCAACTAACAACTTGACACGAAACACAAATACCGCACATTAACCCAAACATGGGCATATGCCACACAAAACCAGTGCAAACGCCCTTCACATTGAAGCACTAAAAAGCACTAAATCCAATGTTATTTATGGAGATCAACAAGGTTCGTGCTTAACCCCTGAACCACAAATCAGAATCATGGGCAGCGCACAGGAGGACCCTCAAAATCCTGAGGATTTCTTTATTCTGGCGAACATAGTTGGCTTCATTTTGGAAAGGTATTAGCTCTTTTTTTTAAAGCTGTGTTTAAGCTACCACTGATCCCCTAGCCTTTTAAAAATTTCTCCTATATAGTTTGTTTTGCCCAGTAGGTTTAAGAACTTTACCACTTAGTTATCATCACAGTTAGACAATATAGATATTCCCTTTAATTTTCTTATAACGATACTCATTAACTTTGTTTACTGAGAAATCCAAATTTGTGCTACATGATCTTTAATGTTTTCAAAGTCAGAGCTGTGACACTGACGGCGGATTGGACAGAATTTGCTGAATATTGTCAGACCTATCAAGAAGATGGAAATTTTCCATTACCGGCTCCCTTAAAGGACAACAATATCAAAAAAAACAACATCACCCCCATTACATGTCCACACTTCCAGCAGCTGAAATCACTTACTCACATTTACAGCTGTGCTGCCCTCCCTTGGATATCACACAGCAAAGATGAGTGCTAAAAGCCCACCTCCTAGACGGCCCAGGGCCACGATAACATAAAACTTGTCATTGGCTGGTGGGAATGTCTGTTACAACTCTATCTTCCTCCTCTGACAGTCAGAGGAGGAACACCACGGGTGCGCACACAAGGATTTGCTGGTATATAAGATAATGCAGCTATTCAGCTTGCTCCTCTGCTGCGTAGTCTGACAGGTCACAACGGATCTGTATTCTATGTCATGCGCATAGAGTACAGAGTCTGTCGGGACCTGTCAGACTACTAGTACCTTACCTTCTTAAAATTTTAAGCAGTGGTACCTGTTTAAATCTAGATCTCTAGACATTTTCAGTGCAATGGAGGCCAATCTATACACTTACGAGCACAGGGCACCAAATTGTACCGCAGTGTAATAGAAATAAGGACCGAGTACAGAGATTGAGAAAAATGGAAGTCAAATGTATTTTTTTAATAGACACCAGAGTTCTGAAGGGTCTGAATTCCATATATGATTTCAGTTGTAATTAGCTAAGACCACTTTATAAAAGTATTGAATCATCTCCATCTAGAGATTTAGGGTTACCTACTATAGTTTTGCCTCACTTACAATCGGGAATTAGTAATAACAAATAATAGATATAGAGGAAATATATGCACAGACATCTTTATAAGGAGATGTTAACCAGAAGCAAGGATTTTTCAATGTTAATGTGTTGCACTTGAATATGCTACTCTGTTGCAGGAGAAGTTAGAGACAATGTTGCAGACTGAGAAAACACTGTTGCTTTGGTTACTAGTTAATATACTCAGATAGCCTACATCTGTAGCAGTATGTTGATTGTAGATGAAGGGAAAGGTAAATGAGGTATTTAACCAACCGGATATAATGTATTTTTAAGCCTATGACTAAAGGAGGCAGAGCTCTTGAAGCGCATCAGCCGGTTGTTTTTAATGTAGATTTCAATAATATGCAATATTTTAGGAAACTGCCATGTAATTGGAGCGGCGAGTTACCCTTTGTGTAACGGATTGCCATTGGATTTATGCAGTGACTATAGACACTAGTGTGCATGTAGTAGTGTGCACCACAGAAAACACAAGTACCTTCACACAGTCTGGATTACTTGTTTTTTGCTTACTTAAAGCATTGGAAATACCCTTTAACGTCTCGCTCTTCCGCTCACTAAGCTCACAGTGCAGTAGTACAGTAAGTAATGTATATAAACCCTGTCTCAGCAATCACCTTCAAGCAGTTGCAGGGTTAGGGCTAGGCCCCACTGCTGTGTTTTTTGTGCGTTTGTGCTTGCGTTTTTTCCCCGATCATTGAAAACGTGGCAACGCACTGAAAACGTGCATTTTGGGTGCGTTGCAATTGGCGTTCTGCATTTTTAATCGCAATCACATGGTTTTCCTATACCTAATGAAGAAACCGCATGCACAAACGCAACGAAATTGCACATGAAATCGCATGTGACCATGTACGATTGCGTTTCAGTGTGGCCGTGCCCAAATATGATAAAGTTCTCTATGTATGTCAATCACAGGGCAGACTGGAAACATTTTGAAACAAACAAAAAATGCTGCTTCTCACTCACGCTCAATAAAATGTAACAGTCTATGTAACAATATATGAAACAATCTATGTAACAGTCTATGAACAATCTATGTAACAATGTATGTAACAATCTATGGAACAATCTATGTAACAGTCTGTGAACAATTATGAACATCTATGTAACAATCTATGAACAATCTATGTAACAATCTATGGAACAGTCTATGAAACAATCTATGTAGCAGTCTGTGTAACAGTCTATGTAACAGTCTAGTAACAGTCTATGTAACAGTCTATGTAACAGTCTATGTAACAGTCTATGTAACAAGTCTATGTACAGTCTATGTAACAGTCTATGAACAGTACAGCTATGTAACAGTCTATGTAACATCATGTAACAGTCTATGAACAGTCTATGTAACAGTCTATGAACATCTATGAACAGTCTATGAACAGTCTATGTAACAGTCTATGTAACGTCTAAGTAACAGTCTAGTAACAGTCTATGTACAGTCAGTACTATGTAACAGTCTATGTAACAAACTATGGAACAACTATGGAACAAATATGGAACAAACTATGGAAAAGTCTATGTAACAATCTAGTAACAGTCTATGACAAATCTATACAGTCTATGAACATCATGAACAATCAATGGAACAGTCTATGAAACAATCCATGTAACAATTATGTAACAGTCTATGGGACAATCTATGTAACAGTGTATGAAACAATCTATGGAACAATCTATGTAACAGTCTATGAAACAATCTATGTAACAATCTATGTAACAATCTATGTAACAATGTAACAATCTATGTAACAATCTGTGAAACAATCTATGAAACTAGTAACAATCTGGACACATGAAAAATCTGGAACAGTCTATGAACAATAACTATGAACTAGTTACAGTCATGAAAAATCTATGGAACAAACTATGGAAAGCTAGAAACAATCTATGGACAGTATGAAACAATCTATGGAACAGTCTATGAAACTATGGAACAGTCTATGTACAGTATGGAACATCTATTGAAAAAACGTTTCGGAAACGTTGTTTGTGTGATGCAATAAACAGATTATTCTGAGGAATATTGTGCACTTCCCTAATCTCATTGCTTGTGCTATAGCTTGGCGTCCTTGAGGTAGAGGACTGACAGAAGCTGCACCTTCAACTTCAGTGGCAATTGCCAGAAGGAGTGCCTATGCCCAACCCACATTGCATGGACTATATCAATAATCCCAGTTGTGTACCTAAATCAATAATCCCAGTAAACTGTACCTGTATCAATAATCCCAGTATGATGTACCTAAATCAATAATCCCGGTAAACTGTACCTGTATCAATAATCCCAGTATGATGTAACTGTATCAATAATCCCAGTATGATGTACCTGTATCAATAATCCCAGTATGATGTACCTGTATCAATAATCCCAGTATGCTGTACCTGTAAATAATATCCAGTATGCTGTACTGTATCAATAATCCCAGTAAACTGTACCTGTATCAATAATCCCAGTAAACTGTACCTGTATCAATAATCCTAGTAAACTGTACCTGTATCAATAATCCCAGTAAACTGTACCTGTATCAATAATCCCAGTATGATGTACCTGTAACAATAATACCAGTATGCTGTACCTGTATCAATATCCCAGTAAGATGTCCTGTACATATTTCAGTAAACGACTGTATCAATAATTCCAGTAAACTGTACCTGTATCAATAATCCTAGTATGCTGATCTGTATCAATATACCAAGTATGCTGTACCTGTATCAATAATCCAAGTATGCTGTACCCGTATCAATAATCCCAGTATGTACCCATATCAATAATCCTAGTATGCTGTACCCGTATCAATAATGCAAGAATGCTGTACCTGTATCAATAACCTCAGTATGCTGTACCCGTATCAATAATGCAAGAATGCTGTACCTGTATCAAATCCCAGTTGCTGTACCGTATCAATAATCCCAGTTTGCTGTACCTGTATAAATAATCCTAGTAAACTGTACCTGTATCAATAATCCCAGTAACTGTACCTGTATCAATAATCCCAGTATGATGTACCTGTAACAATAATACCAGTATGCTGTACCTGTATCAATAATCCCAGTAAGCTGTACCTGTATCAATATTTCAGTAAACTGTACCTGTATCAATAATTCCAGTAAACTGTACCTGATCAATATCCTAGTATGCTCTATCTGATCAATAATCCAAGATGCTGTACCTGTATCAATAATCCAAGTATGCTGTACCGTATCAATAATCCCAGTATGTACCCATATCATAATCCAAGAATGCTGTT
>JAACNH010005134.1:0-21373 GCA_019447015.1 Hymenochirus boettgeri | reverse complement strand
ACATAGGTATTAGCATACCTAGTTATTCTACATATTCTCTTCCATTTTGAAAAATCGTTGATTCATACCCCTTGCTATTCCCGGCTGTTGACGTTAGTGACTGCCATTTCAGGTTTAATGGTCCTCTCTTCCAGAATGCACACTACCTTGGAATGTTCCTTACAATAATTATTATACTGATTGGAGTTGGATGGTCAAACATGCTCGATCTCTACTGAGCAACTGAATCAACCCAGGCGTCGGGTCAAGGGCAAAACATAACGGTCTCTATTAGGGGCCTACAAACAGGAACGTTAGTATTTCGGAAGCATTATTTATACACAAAAAAAGATGAGACGGGCAGGTTAGGTCATTTGGATGTAAAAATACTGCTGTTTTTGCTTAAAAGCATGTATTTGCACTGAACTTCCCCTTTAACCTTATAGGAATAGTTAATGAAAACCCTAGCTCTGCTCCTAAAATCAAAAGGGTGACCATAATCATACAGCAGGAAAATAATTATAACATTTTAAGAAAAAAACAAATTCCTTTTCAGAGATCTAGTTATAATATTCATTTTGTAGTCAGGATATACCATGTCTGATATTGTAATTCTTTCTATCTCTCTGTTATTTTGTCATGTGTGAAAATCCTAGATGAATACAACAGCTCAGAGATACTGTCTACCATCCTGGGAGTTGGATGTCAAGTAACCTGTCTACCTTAATGAAAAAAGCACAAGATATGGTAAAGAACAATGTTCAGGGAAGAGGTTTCCTTAATATGGGGATTGAAGCGGAGAAAATGTGTTTTGTGTCCATTTAAATAGAATCCCTTAAAAAAATCATATACAGGTAAATCACACCCTAAAACTCATACCTACTGCTATGTAGCAAAATGGGGCTCTCCCCCTTTCTCTGCCTCTTAAAGATTCCCCCTCCTGTTTAAGCTCTTCAAGCTTTTGAAAACTCAGCGAGAGGAATAACATTCAGTCACTGGCTGTGATGGCAACTGTTACTTCCATGACTGACATCTGCAAATTTGAAGAACCAGGAAGCAGAGGTAACAGAACAACGAGAAGCATTCCAGGTTAGTCTTACATCTCCCAGATCTCAACTAATGCAGTTTTGGGGTTGGGGGTGGTGATTTACCTATATACAGTTTTACTTTTTAGGGGTGAACTTTCCCATCTTAGAATTCACAAATCATTAAGTATTAATGTTAAAATTAAATATAGTTATCTATTTCAGGCTTCCCATACACAACGAAATTATGAGGCCGAGCACTCCGGTAGAAAAATACGGCAGCTTGTTGTAGTGAAGTTACTTTTATTTAACACATCATAACAGAAGGCATATGTACAACGGAACCTTAGCCTAAGGTATTTCAGTACCTTAGTAGGGATATATTGGGAAAATTCGGTTATTTTCATGTGATACCATTATCTATTTCAACTTAAAGTTACTAGTGGGATTCTCCTTGTAGAAATCTACCATATAAAGTAAAAATCTTGAATGTATGTATGTATGTATGTATGTGCTCACCTCACAGCCACGGCCCGAATGCACCCAGATAACGGCGACGCTGTCCAGTGGAGCAACAAAAGCCTGACGTCACTTGCAGAGTGTGACAACTCGCTTAAGAAACTCAGACAAAGAGCCTGGGCTTCATGCACTTGCCAAATCAACAACACAGAGTCCACAGCTTCAGCGAACAACAATAGTGTGCTATATGGATACAGCAATTTAGAGTACTGCAGGCACAAAATAACAGACGTCACACATGGCTTCTACATAAGAGGGAACAAAGATATTTCCCTTAAGGTCTGTCAGACATACAATTTGCTTCTGGAAGGAATAGATAATAAATAAATAATATAATATATATATATATGTAATATAAAACATTGGAAAAGACTTTCAGGGTTATTCAATAAAAGTTCTTAGCATTTAAAAATGGTGCTAATTTGCCCCAACCAATCAGATGTTAGCTTTGCAAATGTTAAATAAGATCTGTTGGTTGGGGCAAAATTAGCACCATTTTAAACTATAAGACCTTATTGAATCTCCCTGTATGTTACTATTGTGAGAGGAATCACATTGTGGTTATTAAACGAAATTTAAGGCAGAAACCTCCTGGATTGATTGCTGTAGCACATGTTTTTCCGAAGGACAATTATATGTAGCATGTTACGAGTAGGTTCACCAAACATTTGTATATTTAAAAACTGATACTCTGTATATAAAATTTTGCTATAAACTAGTGCTATACGTCCCTCAAGCAATGTCACCTCCTCAACTCATAACTATTAAATACATGATGTACATTACCAACTGTGCATTCTTTTTCCCGTCTCTGCCATCTAAGCCAAACACACCTGCTAGTAACAAATACTATTCACCTATGAGCGACGGTAACAATGATCAGTGAAAAGGCCAGGTGCAAAAGTTTTGCCTTTTAAACTGCAGCCACCAATCAAATGTTAACACAGTGACCAGTAAAAAGGTAACATCTGATTGGTCTGCAAATCTGGCACATGCCAGAGTCCTCCAGGAAGACAAGGAGCAGCTGGGACCAGATGAATCACAGACAGTTCCTTTCGTTCCTGGAGGTTGGAAAGGCACTGCAGGAAAACCATAAGGAGCAGAGATTTAAGGTAATGATTTTTAAACACTACACAGTGGGGCCAGTAGTGGTTAAATTTAGTTTGGGGGTGGACATGCCCATAAAAGTGTCACTATAGAGCCAATGACATGACTTTGCTGCTGCAGATAACACTGTCTAATACAGGGAAGTGCAACCATATATACATGGACCTTGGTCCCTCTAAATCCCATTTCCAGATGTTTTTACACAGTCTGACAGCTGAACATTTATGTAATTACTGAATGTATGGGTCTGTCTCTGGTTACAATTATAAGGCAGTAACATAGCAGCCTATGCTACTGGTGACCAATCAAATGCATTTATATTTCTAATAGTAACCTGTGAAGTCTAGCCGAACACACTTTCATCACTCAGAGATGTCTTGCTGCATACTGATAGGCCACCACAATACTAGATGTCTGTTATCGTTCTGTGCCAGGACCAATGGTGCTTGGGTTTTTTTTCAATGAAAGCAGGAGGTAAAACAATTGTAACTATTGTTAAAGGGACACTAAACCAGTAATTTAATGTACCTTGCATCTTAATCATTACTTAGGAGGTGAGATCACTTATTCCCACTTCACAGTGAATAATAGAACCCTGGATTACAGCATTTTTACTTACCAGCTTCTCAGCTACTCAGCTGCCGATCCTGTTCTTATCTTTACTAGAGGAGCGCATGCGAAAAGTAGGAATTTAACACTATAACCCGGGCAATTTATTAAGCACTGGGAAGTGGAATTAGTGATCTCACCTCCCTGTAAATAATAAATCAAGATGCATGGTACATCCAATTATGGTTTAGTGCCCCTTTAACATCTTTTTAATGTCTATTTACTGCTGTTAAGACAGACATTAGCAGAGCACATTAAAATAATGGAACCTTGATTCATGTACATCACCAGGGTGGCTACTGGGTTAAACACCAAACGAATGACAGGCGCATTTAGCATTCCGTTACATACTACACATGCTACAATACGCATATCTGAACATCATTTATTACACAAACCAGTGCTGGGAGTCTACTATCATTTTTTTTTTATGTTAATAATTTGGGCAAGAAATGTGCATTCTGCCTTATGTAAATAACATAGATTGATAGGGAAGTGGACCCCTATGTCATATTGCCATACGACTATAACTCGTAGTGATAATGAATTTATCATCCCCATACTAGAAGGATAATCGAAGTTCATTCACAAGTTAACAGATCTACTCAAAGACTTTCCACATCTGCACGCTACATTAGGGATTGATTAGTTAGTATATTTAAATCTACTGGCTCTAAAAAACATTTATAGCCCAAAGATTTTCAATTACTTTTCATGTGCCTCACCTTTAATACTTCATGGGTGATAATGTGCACTGCACTTAAAGGATATGTGCACTGGGATTTTTTTCTTAATTGTCCATTATGGAAACTATAATGCTTCCCAACTATCACTAACATTTTTTGTTGATCTGTCCCGTTTCTTTAGATATCCAGTCTAAAACATTTAGCTGTCAATCATGTGCCTTAGTATCATAAAATCTTCTGTTTGTATAGTTTTGCTGTACTCGAATGGTGACTGCATGGTGGGAAATTCCCTTTCCAATGCTTCCTTACAGGAATTACTGAGCATGCTTGCCCTCACAGAAAGTAGATAGTCTGGCAGGGGGCTGGGGGGGACTGAGCTTGAGCAAACAAGTAATGGATTGAAGTCATACAGCAACACAAACACATTTTAGTAAGTGGGTTACATGTAATCATTTATAGATAAATGAGACAAGTAATATTATCAGGGAAAAGTGGAAGCTTATTGGAGAGTTTGAAGTTTATTTTAACGAGTGCTAGCTCTTCAATGAGTTAGCCCAAGCTGATATTGTCATAAAATTATTTTATATGTCACTAGCAAGCCAGCATGTTGTCCAATACACTATAGAATTTCACAATGTACAATCCACATATGCACAGGAACCATGATTACTGCTACAGACTACAAATAAGATCCAAGGTGATAGTCATCATACTAATTAAAACACAGGGCAATCTATCTAGAAACGACAGTTACCACTGACTTGTAAACAAATGTACTTTGGACCTTCTATCTTTCAGGTGAAGTTGCCTAGACTCTTAAGTGTGAAAATATAGTTAAGATAAAATGAACACGAGAAGTTGCTTCATATATAGAAATGTCCGAAATGGTTGACATGTTACGGCTGCCTATTCCCCAGCATCCCGCATGCAAAGCTCAAGATCAAAATATTGCCTATAGTTTAAAAGGTCAAGGAACTGAGCTTCCCTTCTCTTCTCTATCCGTCTCTGACTGCAGTACAGCGGTAACTATCTCACCTTGTATGAACCTTATACTTGTTCCTAAGGGAACATGTCAAACCACTAACAAAAAACTAAAACACTGAATCATAAGTGAACATATGGGGTTTTCAGTCCACCAGCCTTACATTTCCTTGAAAACGATCTATCTGCTTTCCTAGAAAGGACATAGAGTACTTTAAGACACGTTGGCTTCGAAATAAATAAGCCGTGTTCTTTGAAACCTTCTTAATAGACACTTTGTGGAACGGTGCAGGTGTAACGTGTCTTACCTTGAGATTTGGTTTTTGACAGAAGTTTGAGCAGTTCTCTGATCTCACTGGTCAGCGGGATGCTTTGCAGTTCTTCAGCCAGCTGTGAACGAGACAGAATTGACACCACAGAACATAGTTGAGTATTGTCTCAACCAGTGCGTCAGTGACAACTGAGAATCTCCCTTGTTAAGGTTATTGCTTTCCACTGTGTAAAACGGGAGCCAGAATGAACAAAAAACAGGCTATTAATCCCCGTTCTCTCTTCTGGGCCCCTGTGGACCCAATTTGAGCCAGTGCTTTCAACCAAGTTTAACTCAAGTTATATTTAGAATAGGAGCAGTTAGATAATATTGATTTATAGCAACGATGGCAAAGCCACCACTTAATTTAGGTATGTAGCTCTGTGCATGCAGACAAAGGCCTTCTTGTAAAATGACTGGTTCAATTAGAACACTACATGATGAAGATTAAAAAAACACAATAGCTTCTGAATAAAGTGGCAAAAAACGTAAAATTCCCCATAATGCCGTTTATTATGTCAACTTACCCAAGTATAAATTCTCCAGTTATCACCAAATCTAAAGTAGCAGTTTGAATACACATGACGAGACACATTCTCCATTTTGTTTATTTATGACCAACTGGTACCCTTGAACATGGAGGGAAAAAACACTACCGTATCTGGAAATCACCTCACTATGAAAATTGGAGGCATGTGATAAATCAGCATTAGGAAGTGGGAAGGTTTTCTTCTGTATCTGTAAACCTAGGATGTCAGAACTTGAAGGCCTACAATCTGCTCAGGGCAAAAATCCCCAAAAGTGATATTAGTTTACATTATGAAACACAACACTAGATAAATTACATTATAACACACGCAACAGTAATACCCTGCAAAATATAGGCTTATAAACAGACTTAGAGGTATCACCAGTTACAGGAAAACTTAGCTCTAACCTGTGTTATTTGGTCACATGATTAATTCAAGTGCATGTGTGTGTGTGTGGCCTGTCTGCCTGGGCCTCCATCCCCTTGTGCCCTATTATAAGATCCATCTTCCTGCCTTTGGCAACACTTGGCTCCTCTGCCTTTCTCCAGTAAGTTTGTCAACTTGTTTTACTATTCTGTGTGGGCTGGGCATTGTTTATATACCAGTCACTGTGGGTACTTATATTTACACGCAATGTGAAAACTTACATGTACCAGATAAAATCGCAAATGCGTAATTAAATCGCGAGCGCTGGCTGCAATTACAAGGAAAGAGTAAAGTCACGCTAATCAATAGTGAAGCAGTTAGTCTGACTGTAACTCCGGTTAATGAGGCTGACTGTCCATTGTGGTACATGTCTACTGTGAACGAAGCCTTAACAACACATTCAAAGGAACTGAGATTGCCTTGTTTATACTTCCAATGAAGTCTCATACGCCATAAATTCCAGGAAACGACAGCCAGCGAATGTGTATTTTTACAAGGTGCATTTGTAATTTAACTTTGTCTCGAATCACAGACAGCTAAAGGACCAATCGTGAGGATGTTAGGACACACTCCCAGTGTTACAGAAGGGGCTTTGTAACTTCAAAGGTTGCAGTCTTACACGTCCATAAGGAATGATTAAAGATGCTGCAGGAGGATGTAAGAAAATGAAACACAAAATGAATAAGAACCTTGTTGAAACTAATTTTTTTACAGGCTGAGTGCTCAGGAAATGGTCCTGAAAATTGAATCCAGAAAAGGAACTTACAAGTGCCCAAAACATTAAGAAATTAAAACTAATTCAATATTCTGGACAGAACATAGGATCTCACTAAATAACCATTTAGGAAATAGATATCTGAAGACCAAACGAGAGAGCAATCGGACATGTAATGCCAGGAATGGAAAATAAATCCAGGATGACATTCAATCCAAAAACTAAACAATGAATTGGAAAGTACACCCAGAAAGCAATTAGGCTCCCAAGCCAGCACTGTTTACGCGTCAAAGCAGCCTGAGTTTACTTAAATATTAAATTGTTAAATGGTGCTGCTCATGGTTTAGCCACAAATTAAAGAAGGAAAGTAAAGCCTTAAACCAAACAACCCCATGCTCATTTTGAGCGTGTTAGTGACAAATGTGGGGGCAGTGTCAGACTAGCCCATAGGTTACAGGGGAATCCCCCGGTGGGCCACATCCCCTTAACCCAAGAACAGAGAAAACTGCTAAAATTTTAATACAGGGCCGAAGGTGCAGTAAGAAATGCATTTTAATAAACAAAGAAGAAGGAGTAAGGTGCCCATACATTAGTACTTACCCCCGACCAATCCACGTCATTCAATCAATATTTACAGAACTGCCTTTTTATTCTTCTTTGCGAATGGCATGCGATGAATGAATGGGCCAGGTGGGACCATGTGATCGTATGTGGTCGCGATGCAGAACAGGAAAGCCAGTTCCACAAATATTGATTGAATGTCGTGGATGCGTTAGAATGACTTACTCCCAGCATTCCCTGCTGCAATCTGCTATATATATATATATATATAATATATATATTTTTTTTTTTTTTTTTTACATATATATATATATACACACATCAGATTTTGGTGCACAGCCGGGTGTACTGATTGATGGGAACTAAGCTTCAGGAACAAATCTCAGCTGTTGTAAAAAAAAATTCCTTCTTTCACCTAAGGAACATTGCAAAAATTAAGCAATCATTCCTCCAGCAGCTTTACCAACCCTGGTCCATGCATTTGTCACATCACAGTTGGACTACTGCAATGTTCTCTATACAGGCCTTCCAAAAAGACCTGCATCAATGCTGCACCTAGTGCAGAATGCTGCTGAGAGGCTATTAACAAGCCAACCCCCTCATTGCCACATAACACCAACCCTTCAAAAATCAAAAGGATCCAATAACTTGGACATCCCCAGAGTCACCTCAAAACTTTGGAGACAGAGCCTTCTGTCATGCTGCCCTACACTTGGAACGCCCTGCCACAACCAGTCAGGACATCCGCATCCCTGGAAACATTTAAATCCAAATTAAAAAGCCACCTGTTTAGTCTGGCATTTATGAACACGACTATTTTCCACCTGTACTTTCCTCTGTATTGCTCTGAGACATATCTATGCACTTTGAGTCATTTAAATGTTATTGTATTGTATTCTATACACCCCTACATAAACTACCCATATGTTTCTTTGGAACCATATTATGGGATGCATATAATACAAATATATGTATTTAATCAGTACCGTATATACACGTATATACTCAGTATAAGCCGACTTGAGTTATAGCCGAGGTACCCATTTTTTGCCTCCAAAATCAGAAAACCATGATTAACTAGAGTATAAGCCGAGGGTAGATAGTTGCCCTTTAAATGTACAGTAATCCCATACAGTAACCCTAATACCTTTCCACTGTAGATGTTTGGAAACTACAACTCCTAGCATGTTTGTTGCTGGGAGTGTAGTTTCCAAACACCTAAAGTAGAAAGGTATTGGGTGATCATCAGTTAAATACACTTATACATAGTATGATTTGGATCCCCTTAAATTCCTATATATCATCTTGAATGAATAACTGGTAGACTTTAATATGATATTAAGTAATATATTGGTATTATATTTTAGGATTTTATTACTTATGTTTATACATTATTACCTAGGTTATTTACGCCAACAGGATTCATCTACAGAAAACATATACAAGAACATCATGCAGTATTATATCTAAGTTGAGAGTATGGTTTTACTGCTGTTTGTTATATTAATGTTTTTATGTCACTACACTATATTTTACACTGGTTTATTATAGAATATTATATTTTAGTATACCACATGTAGATGTTTAACACTAAGCAAATGAACACTGTTTTTTTTTTATATGTTGATTGATATTATTAGAAATTTTTAATAGCATTATGTATTATTCACTTGATTAAGTAAGCATTGCCACTTTGTTTGCCTTGATTGTTAGCCTCACCTTTGATGCCCTGGCCTGTCATTCACAATGCCACATGGCCAAAGGGTGGGACTTAGGGTATATATGTTTGTAACTCACTGTGCACTGGTTATACCTGAGGAAGGGACATTGCAGTCCCGAAACGTTGTGTGTTGTTCACAATAAGTATTGATTTTACACTTATAGTGTGTACCTCGTTTGGATCTTTGTTTTGGAATTACCCAAGCTCGTGGAGTGGAGAGACTGAGAGCTTGGTGTCTGTTGTGGAAAAAGTGCTTGCTGACCGGGGTTTCATGTCTAGATGGTATACCTTATAATTGACAATGTCCCTTTATGTTCACCTATTCTCACTCTAGCTTCTCTCTCTGTTTTCCCTAAATAGCCCCACCCGCCAGGGCATTTAAAGGGCAATTAGAGTGAGAAATTGAAAAATTTTTTTTAATTTCTTCTAATGTATCCTATAAGTCATCCCAACCACCAGGGTACCTTTAGTTTCTTAAATTCTTCATAGTCCCCGAGATATAAGCCTTTGAATATGCTGTGATTTGTAGGAGCTGCTACACCTCATCTGTCAATCAAAGGCAACACCCACAATCCAAAGCTCCCCTGCAGTACTGTCACACACTCTTCACCCACACTATATGTACCATGTGCAACATTAGTCAAATGCTGTAGTGCTAAACACAATCAATAAACCATTAACCCAGAGTAATATGAGCATAACACACTATATAAAACAGCCCTCCCCCAAAAAATATCTTATATACATACAAAAACCAGTGACTCAAATGGAACACTAATACAGTATATATAATACAGTAATACAGACTATATACCAAACAAGACACACAGTGCATCTATGAAATATATAGACTAAGCAACTGAATGTAACAGGACAACAAGCAGTGTCACTGTGTTTGTGAAGGTCTCACTACAAGCTGCTGTTACACTGACTCTCTCTTTCAGTGATTATGATCTCAGCTAAGCAGGGGAGAGATATGAACTTTAGGTAAAAGGTAAATAACAATTAGAAAAGTTAGAGAACAGGCAGAGTTTAGTAACTTACTTGTAAAGAATCTCAGCACCACTTGTCCTCTCTCCCCCCCCTAGCCCCTCCCTTCAGCATATTGCTACTTTATTCCACACTTTCATTGCTTGCAGTCTAGCTCTGGAGGGGAGGGGTCAACAGGATGTCAGCACTTCATTTAAAGTCCTTTCAACTGACAATGTCGGACTCTGTATACAGCCCGTCACTGCTTGAGGGGAGTAGACGAGAGGGGAGGGGGACTACACAGCTTGGTACAACTTCTGCCAGTGTGAAGAAATGAAGCCACACAGAAACATGAAAGTAAGGCAGCTTATACTAAGTGATCATACAATGTACAGACAAGTTTTTTTTTTCAATTAGTTGCCCTTTAAGTAAGTATACAAATCCCTTTAGTGGAGCATGTGGCAAATTGTGCAATTTAATTTTGGTGCCCTTGCTTGGATGATATACTACATCCCCAGGTGTTATGGAATTACATATACCACATTTTCTGCACGGGGTAGGTGCCTGATTTCAGAGGACCTAAGAGGAAGGTTTGCTCAATATTGGAAGGGACTAGATCCGTATGCATATATGGTCTCCTATGTCCTGGATCTCTTGTAGGATAACAAGGGTGGTTCAGGGTGGTGGTGGTAGGAAGAAAACAGAGAGAGAAGCTAGAGTGAGAATAGGTGAACATAAAAGGGACATTGTCAATTAAAGGTATACCATCTAGAATGAAACCCCGTCAGCAAGCACTTTTTCCACCACAGACACCAAGTGTCCCAACTGAAATCGCGTTTTAAGAAAGTAGTTAAACCTAACAGAAGAGGGGGTAACTAGAAAATCTTTATTAAATAAGGAAGCACGGTGGATACATGTGTTAGATACATTGAGTCCTAAAGGCATGAATGAGGACACAGGCCTCAATAGCTTTCTTTAACCTAATAGCAGTCATCTATGAAGATATAACTGGTAGACTTTAATATGATATTAAGTAATATATTGGTATTATTATTTTAGGATTTTATTACTTATGTTTATACATTATTACCTAGGTTAAATGAACACTGTTTTTTTTATATTGTGATTGATATTTATTAGAAATTTTTAATAGCATTATTGTATTTATTCACTTGATTAAGTAAGCATTTGCACTTTGTTTGCCTTGATTTGTACAGCCTCACTTGATGCCCTGGCCTGTCAGTCACAATGCCACATGGCAAAGGTGGGACTTAGAGTAATCCAAACAGTAACTCCCAATTCCTTGGCACTCCAGATGCTTGGTTGCTGGGAGTTGTGTTTCTAAACATCTGTAGTGGCAAGTTCAAGAAAATAATGCACCGCCATTGCTACTACACCCATTATAGACCCCTGTAACAGGAAAAATGGCAAGCCAAAACTTTCAATAAGATAAACTGTCTATCTACCAGTATTTGTCAGTTATTCCCAGACTGATACTGAATTCCAAGGAGACCGGAGATGCATAGGATGTGTAAGAAGTATGGTAACTTACTGTACTTTATGTTCTATCAGACCGCCTACCATTAGGCTGCCGCATATGGAGCACCCGACCGGACTTCAGCAGACACGCGTAACTTAATAGAGTGGTGTGCCCGCGCGGTTGTGCTCACGTCACTACGCAAGTTAAGCGTTCTACCCGGCCTGAAAGAACATAAAGTAGGGTAAGTTACTGTATTTCTTACACTTCACATGCGCCTCCGGTCTGCTGCCATTTTTATATATACGGTATAAATTGTGGAATTTAAATGTCCTCTTTTATTGCCATAGCAATATAATTGAATTTTAAAACTGCCACTCAGAAACACTCATTCCCTTCCAAAATGCAGCCTTTCAAGCCAAATTCAAGGTTTATACTTCAACTTTCCTTTCTAGTTGTTATTGTTCTTCAATGTGCATTTGTCTTTTACTTGGTCTGGATGGATTGCTCTATAACCATGACGTCTGTGTGGGATGAATGTGGGTTGCAGTACAACTATGAACAATGAACAGGAATGAATTATTTCATTTCTAGCCTTTGCAGGTATTACAGAGGTTACAGTAACAAAACAAGCGGTTTGTGGCCCAGCCAGGAAATGGGAGAGATCAGACTAGCACATTGCAATACCATAGTCCATTTTAGTGCTGGTCACTAATAGATGCACTAAGGATACTGGAAATCTCCAGAGCAATATTAATGTTAATTGGAAAGCTGCCATTTTTTGTGTTGGACCATTCAATATGTATGTAGGAAAGCTGACTGACATGATATATTTACAGACCAAATGGAATGAGGCCAGAGAAAATAAACATACTGTCCTCATCAGGAATGGTTGTCTGTATGTTTTGCAAACTAGAGGCTGATGAGCTATGCCTTACCTCGTTCTTCAATCAATGCATGTGGAGCCAGGAACGAAGATAAAACAAACTTACCTTTCACATAGTAATTGAGGTTGAATAAAGTCATCAAGTCCATCAACCTATTCACCCTCTTTTTTTTTTTTTTTTTAACCCTACCTAACAGTTGATCCAGAGGAAGGCAAATAAAACAGAAAAAAAAAAGGGGGGGAAATTCCTTCCCGACTCCAAACGGCAATTGGAAAGTATCCCTGGATTACATGATCCACCGCAGCAGCACATGACAGGACCTGACTGCTTCCTGGTTCTGATTAACTGTAGTGCGCATGCGTAATAATGCCCGCTATAGTTAAGCAGAACCAGGAAGCGTTCGGGAATTTCGTGCTGCTACGGAGGATCATGGGAAAGGTAAGTTGTTCTATCTTCATTCCTGGCTCCACATGCATTGATGAAGAACGGAAGGTAAGGAATAGCTCCTAACCCCTTCAGTCTTCAATTAATGCATTAATGGAATAGTTCACTTTTGCAGTGAACTATTCATTTAAAAGTTGCAGTTTATCTACAGCTGATAAGCAGTTTTTTAAGGACTCTACCAGTGGCGTAACTAGGACTCACTGGGCCCCCCAGCAAAACTATGATCGGGCCTCTATCTGTGCTTCCTCCACAGTGGTTTTCGGGGGGAGGCTATATCTGTCATAGGAAAAATAGAAGATGGGACCCCCTTGGCTCCGGGCCCCCCTGTGGTTTCTCCTCATGCTCCCTGGTGTTACGCCACTGGACTCTCCTATTCTGCTTCCCAATAGAAGTTGGAAGGTAAAAATATAAACTGCTCTAAGGAGAGAGGTTGGATATTTCTGATTCTGATCTATAGTAAGAATAGGGCAATGTAGCCTTATTAGGATTGGCCAATTGTTAAAGAAAGGCCAGTAGTATTAATTATGAAACTATACTTTGGTCAACTATAAGCACGAGATAGTAGACTACATTGTTTTTGCTCTTTTTATTGTTACAAATCTTCCCCTTTAAACTTCTGATGGGTAATGGCTTCCACAACACAAATGACTCATCTGAACTAATAGAATTCTACAGGCGAGTTTCTAGAAAAAAGGAGCAACAGCATATTATATAAATGAATAGAACTCTGGGAGCAAATAGTGTCAGTAAATAGTGAGAACACATAATAAAGTTCCATGGACATAACTAAATCCCTTTTAAAGCCTAAAGTAAATTTCTTTGGTAACGGATAGTAAGATTGTCTAGCCCTGGACTTTGGAATGGATGTTTCTGACCTATAATAAGAACATTCCTGATGTTCCACAGTGTTACAATCCCTGATGTCATATCATCGAGATTTTATTACAACTACAACTGTCCAAGAAGTTCAAACTGGAAAAAAGTAGCCAACGCAACCACAGCCTGTTCCAACAGGAACCACAACTGGGACAGATTCTACATTTGACCGTGAATTAGGTGGGAGATTTAGAAGAATTTACAGTCTTACATCCAAAACTTCAGGACTGAAACACAGCTGTTAAAATCCAAAACCAAAATGGATGTGTACGAATCCCTTGCACAGGGGAGATCTACACACATTCTATCAAATAGGATCAGTGGTATCTTGCACAGCCTACAATAGTCACAATAATAGAACCCAGTCATTTCTGCATCACATTATTTTCTATATTGTGTCTACCTAAAGGAGTAAAATCATTGAGCTTTGTTGTGTTCAGCAGTGAGCCTGCAATGGTCCGCTTCCCAGGATGCTTTTTCCATCAAAGGTTTCGAAAGGCTAGCTAGCCCCCACTAGGGAAACGAATGTACGTGAGCCAACACCACAGTTGAATTGCGAGTTCTGGAGCGATATAGTGGGGCCTACACCTAACAGTAATTTCTATTGATTGGCTAGATCTCTACTGAGCCAATAAATCAACCCAGGGACCGAGACCTAATAGATGCTGTAATAGTCTTGCAAACAGGAAGTCAGTACTTGGAACATTTATTTATGCAGAGAAAAATCGCTAGATGGATAGATTATTGTCACTAAAACAAGAAAATATTCCCACCTTTTTAAAAATCATGTTTTGCTAAACTTCCCCTTTAAGTCCTTCGCCTTGAAAGCACCTTTCTGTTCTGTGTTAAATAAACTAACCGTATGTGAAAGCTTTCATTTAAAGATCTGCTTTTCGGATGATTACACTAAATTAGATTAATAAAACCCAGCCAATAGTGCACTGCTGATAAGTTCATTTAGGACGTAATTCAGTATGGAGTTTCTCACTTCTTAGCACGTAGAAATGTCCAGCCATAGAGGTTAGTCATGCAAATCCGCTCTTTCAAGACCTTATTAAGAATTGGAATAGTGTTGATGAGGTATGTAGTGTAGGCTTAGGAGGGATTTGGCAAGCAAATAATAGCACTGCGCTGATATATTAACTACAATTATGGGAACTCTTGATACTTAATCGTGGGTTATCCAATAATTCCGAGTTAAGAATAATTAGACATCATATTTTCAAAATAATGTTAATAAAGTTTAATAACACCTTTTACTCGATTATGAAAACATTTGAATAAAATGTATGAATAACTGCAATACGCTTGGACACTTACCAACGAAATAGAATTCCATCAAACTACATGTGCAACAAACAGTACTTCCAATGGTCCCGAGTTATAAGGAGATACTTTTAATAACCAACATTTTATCAATGATTAAGGGAACTGTAAAATACAAAAAATGATCTGGCCATGTCCTCTTGTTTGAACAAGATGGAAGTCTTTAGGTTTCAAGCAGGAAATAGCAGAGCAGAGAACCGGTTTCCTTTAGCCATATATAAAACGAACTACTGTTTTTTTTTTTTTGATAGGCTTAATAAAAGTTAAAAAGGAGACATTTAAACCAATTTACAGAGCAGGCTACAGCAAGATATCTTTTTAAATCGCACCATTTCCAATTATCCTTAAAGCAGTTTAAAGGGCCCCAAATACCAATTTTTGCTAACTTACCTATACAAAAATGCTTCTATCATTTCTTACAGCCCTGATCCTTGTGACAGTAATGATGAAGTAATTTTGGTAAAGTTAAGTATATAAAGTGGATTGTAAATTAAGTGGTAAGGGGGAGACCAGGATTGCCAGGCGTCCCTGTTTGGATGGGATTGCCCCGACCGCCGTGGCAAAATACCAATTCTCGCAGTCAGGGCTGAAATACGTCCCACAAAAGAACTGGCAGGAGAAAGCCCACTCCCACTCATCATGCCCTTAATACATGCCTCTTGCTGCTAACCTGCCCAATTCCCTCCCCCAGTTAATGGTAGTTCAAAGGCCAAACCTTTATCAAGGACAACAAAATTAAGAGGGCCTTAAAATTAGGTCAATGTAACATGATGCTCAGTACCACATTGGTACCACATTGGTACCACCTAATAAGCCTACAGTAAATGTTACAAGGAAGACTGGTCTGAAAGGTCCAAAGATGAATGCTAAAGCAGATATTACTTGTGGGTGACTAATAGACCTGAAAGAATGCATAGTTTCAGAACTCAATAACTCTGCACAACTTAAAAACAGAATAAATGCAGTTTTATTTGACCAAAAAAACTCCAACTATATTGGGATAACTGTGAAGTTATGCCATGCCCTTTTTTGGAAAAAAAGTGATGTCTCTTTTATATTTAAATGGCTACATCCTAAAAGGGTAACTGTGGTCTCCAAACAAGTTACGGTTAAAAAAGCTGCAGTCTTCCCTTTAAAATTAGCAATGGATTATTCTATGTGCAGCCTGCTAGAAGTTATGAAGTGTGAAATGTTAACATTCCTTCTTTCAACAGCTTGTATTCATGTGACCTGCATTCTGCACTACTTGCATTGATAGCCACTCCACAACACTCTCTCACACATCTTTGCCTTCCTGGATCAACTGTTAGGTGGGTAAAAAAAAAAAAAAAAGGGAATAGGTTGGACTTGATGGACGAATGTCTTATTCAACCTAATTACTATGTTACTATGTTACTATGTTACTATCTATTTCCAAGTCCTAGAGTAAGTTTTTAGTGTTCAGGTTTGCACAGGAGGTAAGAGGGATAACAAGAGAGAATGTCACTCAAGCTACGTGAAGCAATGAGAATGCTGTGCCATTACAGACTTTTTTTAAAGGTAAAACAGGGTTATTCAACAAAAGTTCTTATCGTTACAAATGGAGCTAATTTTGGTCCACCTATCAGATGTTAGATTCCATGTTAAAAGATCTGATTGGTTAGGGGGAAATTAGCACAATTTTTAACGATAAGAACTTTTATTGAATCTCCCTGAAAGTCAGAACACACCTTCCTACTTACGATATCTCAGGAGGCTCAGGGCATTAATGCAGTTTTTTTAAGAATTTAGATCCTTGTGGTTATGGGCTAGATTTTCACGCATGACTTTTCTTTCTGTCTCTCATTGTGGCTGGGAAATAAACTGGAAACAACAACTTTGAAAGTCAAAAAACCAGATGGTGAATAGTAGGGTTAGGGAGCATGGCCAATTGGAGTGAATGCTTACAAACCTGTTGTAAGACTATATCTTTTGTATTCAATTAAATCAACTGGACTTGAAGTTTAGTTCTTGAAGACGTTTCGCTAGTCATCCGACTGGCTTTCTCAATTCAGAATGACTTGTACCAGAATTGTGGCAATTATGTACCCTGGAAAATCCCAATTAGCATATCACAGCCAGGTGTTAAGGGCGTGATTGGATAGTGGCTAAGAGGTGTTATAGGAACGCCCTGAGTAAGGGTCAAAACAGCATTATACATGTTTGACTGTTGATGTCGAACCCCCCACCTCTATTCAGGCTTGGTTTCTTTATTTTCACATAAAGGCCTCATTAGCACGTCTCTTGAACGTCATGTTCCTTTGCCAATATGTTAACATTACAATCTTCAAAGGTATGTCCTTTATCCTTAAGTGCAGGTACACGGCTGAGTCCTGGACCTGAGGATGACTAGCGGAATGTCTTCAAGTAAACTTCAAGTCCAGTTGATCTAATTGAATACAACAGATATACCATGACCTGGATGAATGAGAACCTTACAAGCATGTGTAAGATGACATGGACTGGCAGTAACATGGTAGCCTTCTTACAGAACAACGTTCTCGAGCAGTACAAAAAACTGGAGTCATATTTTACATGGGGAGGAATGCATTCACATTTGAAGAGAGGAAAGCATTTTAATGCTTTCTTAATTTCCCTTTAAAGGGTATGTCCACCCCCCATAATGGAATTTTAGTATGTGGCAGGAAAAGGGTGTAAACCTTGACTTGTGAGGTTTACAGCATCCAAAGATGTTCCCCAATGCCTTCTACTTAACTTCCGTGCATGGAACTCAAGCAGGAGAGGCTCGACCGCATCCGCTCCTGTGATTGGTATAGGCTCTTTACTTATCAAATTAAACTTTCAAATTAATTAAAAAATAACCCAAACAAAAAATGAAAGATTATGGTCTAAGCAGCAGAACAAAGAAAAACTGAGATCAACACAGTGTTTACACTGAGCACAGGGATAGGCTGATTTAACCTGTAACCTTGTTACTGTAGCATTTGTTAACCATTCAGTTTTTTTAAGAACCAGGTTATTTGTTTTAATTCAAGTTGACCATTTACCGTAACCTAAACGGAATACGAGATTCCCATGAGCATATTCTTGTCAGACACTGAGCGTGTGGTTTTTGGTAAACATAATAGGAAGAATCGAGTAGTGGATTTTACCATTTAAATAGAATTATGGGTACAGGAAATTGACTACTTGATCACTGTCAAAAACCTCTTCATTGAACAGTGTTTTTACATTATGTCAGTGATTTGGAAGCTGGCCCTGCACATGAATCACTGCTGTCAGATCCTAGCAGGCGGCTCTGACAGGACCCTCTTTTGGTTTTCTACACTCTATCTTTTAGATTTAGCCGTCATTTCTCTCGTTCTGTCAGTAATTCAGACGTCCACATCTGTCTCCATTTTTCTAAAACATTCCCCTTGTGGTCTCTTGCCCCATTCCCCTTGTGGTCTCTTGCCCCATTCCCCTTGCTGGTCTCTTCCCCATTCCCCTGCTGGTTCTTCCCCCATTCCCTTGCTGGTCTCTTCGCCCCATTCCCCTTGCTGGTCTCTTCCCCCATTCCCCTTGCTGGTCTCTTCCCCCATTCCCCTTGCTGGTCTTTCCCCCATTCCCCTTGCTGTTCTTCGCCATCCCCTGCTGGTCTCTTCGCCCATTCCCCTTGCTGGTCTCTTCGCCCATTCCCCCTGTGCTCTCTTCCCCCATTCCCCTTGCTGGTCTCTTCGCCCATCCCCTTGCTGGTCTCTTCGCCCATTCCCTTGCTGGTCTCTTCCCCCATTCCCCTTGCTGGTCTCTTCCCCATTCCCTTGCTGGTCTCTTTCCCCAAACAACTAATAAATGACAGACTTCACACTACATTAGGGATTGGGATAGCCGACATACCATTTTAACAAAAGAGTTCAACCTGGATTAAATCTATGTCTGCAATAACTTAGTGTGACAGGACTAGCAGACAATACTTCAGCTACGGGTCCACCCCAGGAATGACTTACATATGTTTGCGTGATACTGGTTTAGCACACACATAGATTCATGGCTACAGACAAGTCGCTTGGTGCACACAGTATACTTACATCCTCTGCCAAAGTTGTAGCACTGTGCATAATAGGCATTGGGTTTTCCTTTTCATAATAATGCAGTTTTTCGTGGATCTGAAAAAAGAAAGTATATGGTTTGCATTTTTGAAATGAATTAAAAAGGAAATATTCTTCTACACTACAGTATTGTAAATGGATATGCATATTACAAGTACTACTTATTACTGCAATTAAGCCCACACTTGAAAGGTGCACCTATTCAATCAAGCATGTATCCATCAAAATGCCATACTGGACAATAATTGGACACGTGTGGCCTTTCACTGGGGCTTGGAGTTGGACTCAATCTTTAGGCAGTCTGACCAAACTGGATGAATATAATCCATTGATATACAGCTATTTAAAGAGATATTTAAAATGTATTTAATATACAGGCAAACATCAGCATTCCCTGGCTGCAGTATGCTGGGAGTTGTAGTTTTCAACATCCGGTGGGTTGTTAGTTAAACACCCTCCTTAGAGAGATTTGTGTAGGTATATGTATATAAATATGGCACATAATAAAGGCCATATAATACCATGATATGTATAATAGAGATATGTATTTATACATAGACATTAAGCCTGTTACATTAACGGAACTAGACATGCTCTACCTCCCCAGTGCACACAATGACCGGTAAATATAAACAGGGTTATTCAATAAAAGTTCTTATTTAAAATGGTGCTAATTTTGCCCTTACCAATCAGATGTTAGCTTTCAAATGTTAAATAAGATCTGATTGGTTGGGGCAAAATTAGCCCCATTTTAAACGATAAGAACTTTTTATTTATCTCCCTTAAAATGTCTTATGTCCAGCATACACTGACCTGTAAATAAAAAAAAAAATGCACAATGTAATGTAATATAAGATACCTTCATGCCAAGCCCACGCAGTCCGGGCCCCATATTATATTCTGCACCAATGTTGTTTAAAGGGCATTTCAACTTTTGATATATTATGATCTCTAATAAAAGCTTCTTAATTATACTTACATCCCTTCGCTTCTGTGGCTGCTCCTCCGACTCTCTGCAACCGGAAGCAGCTGAGAGGAGCTGGACTGGCAGCCATGTCTGTGATTGGCTACCAGTCAGCCAATTACAGACGAGGCTGCTGGCTGTAAAGACAGCACAGGAGCAAAGGGCTGAAGTATTCGGTACATCCATAAAGTCCATAATATATCATAAAGATATGTATATACGGTACACAATATAATACGGTACATTAATAAAGTCCATAATAATATAAATATATGTATATACACACATATATAATACGGTACATTAAAAAGTCCCTAATATATAATAAGATATGATATACGGTACACATATATAATACGGTACATTAATAAAGTCCATAATATATAATAAAGATATGTATATACGGTACACATATATAATACGGCACATCAATAAAATCCATAATATATAATAAAGATATGTATACACACACATATTTAATACGGTACATAATAAAGTCCATAATTAGAATAAAGATATGTATATACAACATAATATATAATAAAGATGTGTATATCCCAACATATATATATAAGGCACATCAATAAATCCATTATAATAATAAAGAATGTATACACACACATATATAATCCGGTACATTATAAAGTCCATAATATATAATAAAGATATGTATATACACACATATATAATGGTACATTAATTAAGTCCATAATCATAATAAAGATATGTATATTCACACATATATAATACGGTACATCAATGAAGTCCATAATAATAATAAAGATATGTATATATACATATATAATCGGAACAGTGTGTATATACATATCTTTATTCTATATTATGGACTTTATTAATGTTCCGTATTATATATGTATATATACATATCTTTATTATATATTATGGACTTCATTGATGTACCGTATTATATATGTGTGTATATATACATATCTTTATTATGTATTATGGACTTAATTAATGTACCATATTATATATGTGTGTATATACATATCTTTATTATATATTATGGACTTTATTAATGTACCGGAGTAATATGTGTGTGTATACATATCTTTATTATATATAATGGATTTTATTGATGTGCCTTATTATATATATGTGTGTATATACACATCTTTATTATATATTATGTGTGTATATACATATCTTTATTCTATATTATGGACTTTATTAA
>JAACNH010005133.1:0-21381 GCA_019447015.1 Hymenochirus boettgeri | reverse complement strand
TCAGTGGGTTGTATTCCATTGGGAGTGTGGTGGAGTCAGTGGGTTGTTTTCCATTGGGAGTGTGGTGGGGTCAGTTGGTTTTATTCTATTGTGAGTGTGGTCAGTGGGTTTTATTCTATTGTGAGTTGTGGGTGGAGTCAGTGGGTTGTATTCCATTGGTGGTGTGGTGGAGTCAGTGGGATGTATTCCATTGGGAGTGTGGTGGAGTCAGTGGGTTGTATTCCATTGGGAGTGTGGTGTAGTCAGTGGGATGTATTCCATTGGGAGTGTGGTGGGGTCAGTGGGATGTATTCCATTGGGAGTGTGGTGGAGTCAGTGGGTTGTAGTAACAGCACAGACGGAATCGTTGTCCTCCCGTAGCTAGTAGTTAGTTTAGTGTGTGGGCATTGTGTAGTAGCGCAGTATGCAGTATTGCTCCCTGTATCACTATATATACGCTAAATCTTGCCTACTACACTGACCCCCACCCATACCAATATCTATACCGGCATACTGCCTAATACACACCGGTCCACTACACCTAGTATACGCTTACTGCTATTACACATTGTCCACTACACTTATATACTGATACATCCTATGCACACTGCTCACTACACCAATTATGCATAATATAACATGGCCCCACTACAACTATATATACGATACAGTCCTACTACACCACTTGCACACTACCTCTAATATTGCATACTGACTGACTACACATTTGCCACAACTGCACCATATATAATGCTTACTACACATTGCCCACTACACTTATACATTACTGCCTACTACACATTGCCCACTACACCATATATAATGCCACACACATTGCCCACTACACTATATTGCAGAATGCTGATACAATTGCCCACTAACAATGGTATACTGCCATACTGCCTACTACACAGTGCCCACTACACTTATTATTACTGGCCTACTACACATTGCCACACTTACACCTATATACGCATATGCCGACGACAAATGCACTCACTATATTTATACGGCATTACTGCCTACTACACATTGCCACTACACCATATAACTGCATACGCCACGACACATTGCCCACTACACTATAATGACTGCATACTGCCTTACTACACATGGCCCACTTACCCCTTATATATGCATTACTGCTATAAAAACCATTTTGGCACTAAACCATGTAAACTGATACTGCCTACTAAACATTGCCATACACTAATTATATACTGCATACATCCTACTGCACACTGCCCACTACACCATATATACTGCATACTACACATTGCCCACGACACTATATATACTGCATACTGCCTACTACACATTGCCCACTACACTATATATATTGCATACTTGGCCGACTACCCAGTGCCCATACACCACCTAAACTACTAATGCTCTACTACACATTGCCCACTACCACTATATATACTGCCTACTCGACATTGCCACTGAAACCACATATACTGCATATGCCTACTACACATGCCCACTACACCATATATACGCAATACTGCATACTACACATTGCCCACTACACAATTCTTAACTCATACTGACTTACTGCACATTGCCCATTAAACAAGATAACTACATACTGCCTACTACACATTGCCCACTACACCAATATACTGCCATACTGCCCCTATACACAGCCCACTACAACTATATATACTGCACACGGCTATACACATGCCCACACTACACTATATATACCTGCATAGGCAGTAGGCAGTTATATGTGTAGTGGGCAGTGTGTAGTAGGCAGTAGCGTATATATAGTGTAGTGGGCAACGTGGATAGTAGGCAGTATTGCAGTATATATAGTGTGCGGGCAAGGTGTAGTAGGCTTATGCAGTTATATGTGTGTGGCAATGCTGTTAGTAGGCGTATGCAGTATATATGTGTAGTGGGACAATGTGTCAGTAGGCGTATGCAGTTATATAGTGTAGTCGGCAAGTGTGTAGGTGCAGTATGTAGTATATATAGTGTAGTGGGCAATGTGTAGTAATGCGATGTATGCAGTATATATAGTGTAGTGGCAATGTGTAGTAGGAGTATGCATAATATAGTGTAGTGGGCATGTGTAGCGTATTCAGTTGCAGTATAATAGTGTAGTGGGCCATGTATAGTATCAGATGTTGCAAGTAATATAGGTAGTGGGATGTGTATATTATGTATCAGTATATATTAGGGCAAGTATAGCAGTCTGCAGTACTGATAGTAGCAATGTGTCCAGTACGATCAATATATACTCATAGGCTTCATGGCCCCTGCACTGTATAGCGCAGTATGCAATTATTGCCACTCACTATATACTGCATACGCTATACTTGCCCACTAACATATTAACTGCACTATAACACATTGCCCACCACCACTATATATACTGCCTTACTACACATTGTCCACTACACTTTATAACTGCTACTGCTCTACTACATGCCACTTACCACTATATTACTCATACTGCCTACTGCACACAGTGCCACTCACACATATATACTGCATGTACTAAACATGTCCCACTACACTATATATATTGAATAATGGCCTACTAACACATTGCCCCTACACTAATATATTGCATACTGCCTAGTACACATTCCGGCCCACTAACTATACTGATACTGCTTACTATAAACATTGCCCACATACCACTTATTTACTAGACTGGCCTATACACACATTGCCCATTACACCTATTTACTGCTATACACATGCTCCACACACTATATCAGCCTGCTAACATGCCCATACTCTTACACAATGATCTGCACTGCTACTTACATGCCATTATACCTACTGATTAATGCTTTACTCACCATTTGCCCACTACCCCATATATAAACTGCATTGGCTACTACACATGCCACACTACAACTTATATACTCGTTATAGCCTAATACACATGACCACTAACTATATATGCATACTGCCTACTACACATGCACCACCTACACTATATATACTGCATTACTGCTACTTCGACATTGCCTCACTACACATAATACTGGCACTACTGCTTACTACACATGGCCCACTACACCAGTATACGATACTGCCTTTACTCACATGCACTACCAATATCACGCATCATACTCACTACTGCCATACCTCTGACTGCTTACTACCACATTGCCCACTACACAATTATACTGCATACGCTTATACACATGCCCACGACAATACTATATTGACATGATCTACTTCACAATTGCCCACACACCATATATAACTGAATTACTGCCTTACTACACATTGCCCAACTACACTGATATATACTATAATGCCTACTACACATTGGCCACTAACACATATTACTGCTACTGCCTACTACACATTTGCCCACTACACCATAATACTGCATACGACTAAACTACACATTGTCCATACAACATTTACTGCATACTGCTATGACACATGCCTCATAACACATATATACGCATACTGCATTATACAACATGCCCACTACAACCATATACTGCATACTGCCTTACTACACATTGCCCACTACCCATATTATATGCATTATCTGTACTACACATTGCCACTACACTATATTATACTGCATCATGGCACTGCTACCACATTGCCCAACTACACAATGATTACTGCATACTGACCCTATATACATTGCCAGATAATACACTATATATAAACTACATGAATGCCTACTACAATTGCCCACTGACACCAGTACTACTGCATTTACTGCCTACATACCCACATTGACCCACTACACTATATTGCTGCATACTGCACTACTACACATTGCCCACTACACTATATATACTGCATACTGCCGACTGCTACATTGCCCACTACACTTAATTTATGCATACTGCCAACACATGCCACTCTTTATTACTGCATACTGCCTATCTACACATTCCCACTACACATATATACTGCAACTGCCTACTACACAGTGCCCACTACACTATAATACTGATACTGCCTACTACAATTGCCCACTCCACACTATATATTACTGACATACTGCCTACTACACATTGCCCACTCTACCAATATACTGCATACGGGCTTACTACATTGCCCACTACACTAGATATATATTGATACTGCTACTACACATTGCCCACTACACTATATATACTGCATTACTGGCCTATACACATGCCCAACACATATATTGATACGACCTACTACACTGCCCATACACCATAATTACTGATACTGCCTACTACACAGTGCCCACTACACTATAATTACTGCATACTGCTACTACAATTCCCACTACACTATATATATGCATTATGCCTACTACACATTGCCCACTTCACAATATATACAGTTACTGCCTACTACACATTGCCCACTACCACATATATACTGCATATGCCTACTAACATTCCCACTACACATATATACTGCCTACTGCCTACTACACATTACCCACTACACATATATTACTGCATTATGCCTACTACACATTGCCCACTACACCAATATATACATACGCCTACTACACAGTGCCCCACTACACCATTATTACTGCATACTGCCTCTACACATTACCCACTACACATATATACTGCATACTGCCTACTAACATTGCCCACTACAAATATATAACTATATGCCCTAATACACATGCCCAACACACCTATATATACTGCATACTTGCCTTACTACACATTACCCATACACTATATATTACTGCATACTGCCTACTGACACATTGCCCACACTACACAT
Organism: Hymenochirus boettgeri; assembly: GCA_019447015.1. Classification (NCBI taxonomy): domain Eukaryota; kingdom Metazoa; phylum Chordata; class Amphibia; order Anura; family Pipidae; genus Hymenochirus; species Hymenochirus boettgeri. The sequence goes on along the minus strand of JAACNH010005133.1, from coordinate 16,686 downwards.
ATATTACTGTATATGCCTACTACACATTGCCCACTACACCATATATACTGCATAAGCACTACGAACTCCCACTACACATATATACTGCATACTGCCTACTACACATTGCTACCACTATAACTAGTATTAGATGCCTACTGCCTACTACCACATTACACCCTACACTATAGATATACTGCATTACTGCTATACACATTGCCACTTACCCATATATACTGCATACTGCCTACTACACATGCCCACTACACTATATATACTGCATACTGCCTACTCACATTGCCCACTACACCATATATACTGCATTACTGACTACTAACACATTGCCCACATACACATTATATACTATAATGCATCTAATACTACACATTGCCCCACTACCACATATATACTGCTATTATGCCTACTACACATTGCCCATACACACATATAACTGCATGACTGCCTACTACACATTGCCCACTACCACTATATAACTGCATACTGCCTAACTACACATTCCACTACACTATATATATGCATACTGCCTACTACACATTCCACTACACTATACATGCATATTTTTCCGACCACTTACACATGCCCATTGCATCAAAAAAGCACCCAATTACATGCACTGCCATCATATCTGCCATATGCTAACCCTAATATACACCATAATACTTTACTTAATGGCTTATTCATTGCCCACTCACCATATTACTCATGCGCTACACATTGCCACACTCATTAACATACCCACTAACACTGATATACATCGGATTGAACTGGTTTTATTTTTACCACTACTCATTTGCCGCCCATATTGCTCCCCCCCTATATTTACTGCATACTGCCTACTACACAATGCCCACTTACACAATTATACTGCATTACTGCCTACTACACATTGCCACTACACATATATACTGCATACTGCCTACTACACATTGCCCATACACTACATATACTGCATACTGCCTAGTACATTGCCACTACCATATATACTACTGCATAGCCTATACACATTGCCCACTACACTAGATATATACGACTATGCCTACTACACATTGCCACTACACATATATACTGCATACTGCTACTACACATTGCCACTACACCATATTACTGCTACTGCCTTACTACACATTGCCCCACTCACTATAAATACTGCATACGCCTTCACATTGCCCACATACTATATATAACTGCATACTGCTACTACCACATTGCCATACCAATATATATACGCCTATTGCCTACTAAACTTCCTACTACACTATAATACGCATACTGCCTACACATGCCCACTACACTATATATACTGATACTGGCCTACTACACATGCCCACTACAATATATACTGCATACTGCCCTACTAACTTGCCCACTACACAATATATGCATACTGGCTACTAACATTGCCCACTACCCTATATATACTGCATACTGCCTACTATCCATTGCCACAACACAATATATACTGCATACTGCCTACTACATTGCCCACTACACATATTATTACTGACTACTGCCTACTACACATTGCCCACTACACTATATTTACTGCATACTGCCTACTACACATTGCCACTACACTATATTACTGCATACTGCCAGTTACATTGCCAAACTCTACAATATACTGCATACTGCCTACTACACATTGCCCACTACACTATATTTACTGCATACTGCCTACTACAATTGCCACTACCACAATATATACTGCATACTGCCTACTACACATTGCCATTACACCATATATACTGCATACTGCCTACTACACATTGCCCCACTACACTATATATACTGCAACAGACTACTCACATTGCCCACTAACTATATATACTGCATACTGCTACTACACATTGCCCACTACACATATAATACTGCTACTGCTACTAAATATGGCCTACTCCACATATATACTGCATACTGCCTACTGCACATTCGCCACTACACTATATATACTGCATTATGCCTACTACACATTGCCCATTACACAATAACATGCATACTGCCTACTACACATTGCCCCACACACAATATATGATTACTGCCTACTACACATTGCCCAGACACTATATAACTGCATACTGCCTACTACACATTGCCACTACACAAATATATGATACTGCCTACACAATTGCCCACTACACTAATATACTGATACTGCCTACACACTGCCCACTACACATATATATACGCATACTGCCTACTACACATTGCCCACTAACTATATACTGCATACTGCCCATTTACATTGCCCACTACATATATATACTGCATACTGCCTACTACACATTGCCCACTACACTATTAAACTGCATATGCCTACTACAACATTGCCCACTACACAATATATACTGCATACTGCCACTAAACATTGCCCACTACATAATATACTGCATACTGCCTACTCACATTGCCCCACTACACTATATAATTCTGCATACTGCTACTCCATTGCCCACTATACTATATAACTGCATACTGCCTACTACACATTGCCCACTACACAATATATCATACTGCCTACTCCTACTACACATATTGCCCTACTCCATATATATACTGCATGGCCTAATCACATTGCCCACTACACTATATATCTGCATACTGCCTACTACACATTGCCCACTAACACAATATATAGCTACTGCCTACTACACATTGCCCACTACACTATATATACTGCATACTGCTCCTACACATTGCCCACTACACTTTATACTGCATACTGGATAATACACTGGCACACTACACTATTATACGTGCATTACATGCCTACTATCACATTGCCCACTACACTTATATACTGCTACGCCTACTGACACTTGCCACTACACTTATATACTGCACTTACTACACATTGCCCCCACTACACTATATATACTGCATAATGCCTACACACCTTGCCCACTACACCATATTATACTGCATACGCCTACTACACATTGCCCACTACACTTTATATACTGCATACTGCCTACACATTGCCCACTACCTATAATATACTGCATACTGCCTACTACACATTGCCCTACACTACACTATATATACTGCAAGCCTACTACACTTGCCCCTACACTTATACGCCACTGTCTACTACACATTGCCACTACACTAATATACTGCTTACTGCCTACTACACATTGCCCACTACACTATATATACTGGCATACTGCCTACATCCATTGCCCACTACACTATATTACTGCATTCTCACTACCACATTGCCCACTACACTATAATACTGCATACTGCCTACTACACATGCCCACTACCCTATATACTGCCTACTGCCTACTACACATTGCCCACTACACTATAAACTACGCATTATGCCTCTAAATATGCCCACTACACCATATATACTGCCTACTGCCCACTAAACATTGCCCACTACACTATATATACTGCATACTGCCTAATACACATGCCCACTACACCATATATACTGCATAATGCCTACTACAACATTGCCCACCACTACAATATATACTGCATATTGCCTACTCACATTGCCACTACACAATTATATACTGCATACTGCCTAATGCACATTGCCCACTACATATATATACTGCATACTGCCTACTACACATTGCCCACTACACTATATAACTGCATACTGCCTACTACACATTGGCCACTACACTATATATACTGCATACTGCCTACTACACATTGCCCACTACACTATATATACTGCATACTGCCTACTACACATTGCCATTACACTATATACTGCAACTGCCTACTCACATGCCCATACACTCTATATACTGCATAATGCCTACTACACATTGCCCCACTACACTATATATACTGCATACTGCCTACTGCCCATTTGCCCACTAACATAATAACTGCATACTGCCTACTACACATTGCCCACTACACTTATAAACTGCATCGCCTACTAACATTTCCCACTCAACTATATACTGCATACTGCCTAACTAACATTGCCACTCCACATACCTATATATACTGCATACTGCCTACTACACATTGCCCATACACAACTATACTGCATCACTCGCCAACTACACACATTGCCCACTACATATATATACTGCATACTGCCTACTACACATGCCCACTACACATATATATACTGATACTGCCTACTACACATGCCCACTACACCATATATTACCGCATACTGGCATACTACACATTGCCCACACACATATATACTGGCATCTACTGCCTACTACACATTACCCACTACCACTATATATACTGCATACTGCCACTACACATTTACCCACTACACATCATGCATATTTTTTCAACATGCAAACCTAGTCCCGATCAAAATATCGCTATGCACTATTGTACAATTCTGCCCATATGCCTTCGCCTTCTATTTAGTGCTACAATTGCCCCTACTATATAACGCACTTTACTACATTGCATGCCTCCCCTATTACAGCATTCAATGCCACAATACAACTCGTACCCATAACATGATGATACTGATTGCTGGTACATGACTTGCATTCGCACAAATGCATCTCGCCCCCTAATGTACTGCATACATCCACTAAAATACAATGCCAATACACACATATATATTACTGCATACTGCCTACTAAAAATGCCCACTACACTATATATACTGCATACTGCCTACTACACATTGCCCACTACACTAATATAATGCATACTGCCTACTACATGCCCACTACACTATATATATGCATACTGCCTACTACACATTGCCCACTACACTATATAATACTGCATACTGCCTACACACATGTCCCACTACACATATATATACTGCATACTGCCTACTACAACATTGCCCCACACATATTATACTGCATACTGCCTTACACCATTGCCACTACACTATAATATGCATTACGCTACTACACATTGCACACAATACTCATATATAACTGCATACTGCCACTACACATTGCCCCACTACACAATATATCTATAGCACTATTGCTACTAAACATTGCCTACTCACACTATATACTGCATACTGCCTACTGCACATTGCCCACTACACTAATATACTGATATACTGCCTATACACATTGCCCACTACACAATATATACTGCATATGACACCTACTACACATTGCCAACCACTACACAATATATACTGCATTACTGCTACTACACATTGCCCACTACACTATATATACGGCATACTGCCTACTACCATTGCCCACTACACATATATACTGCAAACTGCCTACTACAATTGCCCACTACCACTATATAACTGCATAATGCCTACTACACATTGCCCACTACACTATATTTACTGCATACTGCCTACTACACATTGACCCACTACACTATATATACTGCATACTGCACCTATACATTGCCCCCCACTACACTATATATAACTGCATACGCCTATACACATTGCCCACACACATATTTATACTGCATATGCCTACTACACATTGCCCACTACACATATAACTGCATACTGCCTACTACCAATGCCCATACACCATATATACTGCATACTGCCTACTACACATTGTGCCACTACACTATAAATAATGCATACAGACTATTCACATTGCCCACTAACTCTATATTACACTGCAGGTACTGCCTACTACACATTGCCCACTACACAATATATATACTGCACTACTGCCTACTACACAATGCCACTACACACTATATATACTGCATACTGCCTACTCAACATTGCCCACTACACTATATATACTGCATACTGCCTACATACAATTGCCCACTACACAATATAACTGCAATACGCCTACTCACATTGCCACACAATATATACTGACATACTGCTACTACACATTGCCCACTACCACTGTAGATACTGCAACTGTAATACAACACTGCCCACCTACATATATATACTGCATACTGCCTACTACACATTGCCCACTACACTATATATACTGCCTACTGAACTACTACACATTGCCACTACACTATATATACTGCACTGTACTACACATTGCCCATACACTAATAACTGCCATACTCCTACTACCATTGCCCCACTACACCATATATACTGCCATACTGCCTACTACACATGCCCACACACTTATTATACTGCATACTGCCTACATCACTTGCACACTACCTACATGATTTACTGCATACTGCCTACTACACATTGCCCACTACACATATATACTGCATACTGCCTACTACACATTGCCCACTACACTATTAATACACGCCTACTGCTCTACTACACATTGCCCACTACACTATATATCTGACTGCCTACTGCCTACTAACATTGCACACTAAACTATATATACTGCCTACTGACTACTACCATTGCCCACTACACTATATATACTGTCTACTACACATTGCCCACTACACTATAATACTGCTACTGCCTACTACACATTGCCCACTACACCATATATACTGCATACTGCCTACTACACATTGCCACTACACTTTATACTGCATACTGCCTAACTACACACATGCCCACTACACCATATATATGCATACTGCCCACTACACATTGCCCACCTACACTATTAACTGCATACTGCCTACTACACATTGCCCCACTACAACATATATACTGCATACTGCCTACTACACATGCCCACTACAATATATATACTGCATACTGCCTAATCACATTGCCCACTACACCATATATACTGCATACTGCCTACTTGCACATTGCCCATACCCACTACACTATATATACTGCATACTGCCTACTACACATTGCCCACTACATATAATATACTGCATATGCCTACTACACATTGCCCACTACCACATATATACTGCATACTGCTACTACACATTGCCCACTACACTATATATACTGATACTGCCTACTACACATTGCACTACACTAATATACTGCATACTGCCTACTCACATTGCCCACTACAATATATTATACTGCATACTGCCTACTACACATTGCCCACTACACTATATATACTGCATACTGCTACTCACATTGCCCACTAACTATAATACTGCATACTGCCTACTACACATGCCCACTACACTATATATACTGCATACTGACTACTACCACCATTCCCAATACACTATTGTACTACTGCCATACTGCCTACTACACATTGCCCACTACACATATATATACTGCATACGCCTACTACCCACCCCCCCAAAAAATACCCCCCCATTGCACTACACCTATACTGCATACTGCCTAACACATTGCCCACTACAATATATACTGCATACTGCCTACTACACATTGCCCACTACACTATATATACTGCATACTGCCTACTACACATTGCCACTACCACTGATATATCTGCATACTGCCTACTACACATTGCCCAAACATATATATACGATACGACTACACAACATTGCCCACCCACTACACTACAATACTGCTACTGCCTACTACACATTGCCCACTACACTATATATACTGCATACTGCCTACTACACATTGCCCACTACACAATATATATACTGCATACTGCCTACTATCCATTGCCCACTACACTATATATACTGCCTACTACACATTGCCCACTACACTATAATTACTGCCTACTGCCTACTACACATTGCCCACTACACTAATTATACGCATACTGCCTACTACACATTGCCCACTACACTATATATAGCATACTGCCTACTACACATTGCCCATAACTATATATACTGCATACTGCCTACTACACAATGCCCACTACACTCTATATATGCACTTGCTAACTGCACTTGCCCCACACACTATAATAAGATACGGCCTATACACATTGCCCACTACACTATATATACTGCATACTGCCACTACACATTGCCCACTACACTATATATACTGCATACTGCCTACTACACATTGCCCACTACAATATATATACTGCCTACTGCCTACTACACATTGCCCACTACACAATATATAACTGCATACTGCCTACTACACATTGCCCACTACACCATATAACTGCATACTGCCTACTACACATTGCCCACTACACTATATATACTGCTACTGCTACTACACAATGCCCACTACACTAATATACTGCATACTGCCTACTACACATGCCCTAACACTATATATACTGCCTACTGCCTACTACACAGTGCCACTACACTATATATACTGCATACTGCCTATACATCACATTGCCCACTACACTATATATACTGCCTACTACCACATTGCCCACTACACTTAAATTACTGCCTACTTGCATTAACACATGCCCACTACACCATAATATACTGCATACTGCCTACTACACATTGCCCACTACACTATATATACTGCATACTGCCTACTACACATTGCCCACATAACTATATATACTGCATACTGCCACTACACAATGCTACACTATATATTACTGCATACTGCCTATCACATTGCCCACTACACTATATATACTGCATACTGCCTACTACACATTGCCCACTACACATATATACTCGCATACTGCCTACTCCACATGCCCCACTACACTATATATACGGCATACTGCCTACTGACACAATTGCCCCACTACACTATATATAATGCATACTGCCACTACACATGCCCACTACACATATATATGCATACTGCCTACTACACATTGCCCACTACACATATATACTGCATATGCCTACTAACACATTGCCCACTACACCATATATACTGCATACTGCCTACTACACAATGCCCACTACACTATATATACTGCATACTGCTACTACAAATTCCCAATACACTATATGTACTGCATACTGCCTACTACACAATGCCCACTACACAATATATACTGCATACTGCCTACTCACATTGCCCACTACACTATATATACTGCATACTGCCTACTACACATTGCCCACTACACTATATATACTGCATACTGCCTACTCACATTGCCCACTACACTATATATATGCTATCGCCCTACTACACATTGCCCACTACACTATATATAATGCATACTGCCTACTACACATTGCCCACACACCTTATACTGCATACTGCCTACTTACACATTGCCCACTACACTATATATACTGCATACATGCCTACTACACATGCCCACTACACTATATTATATACTGCATACTGCCTACATACACATTGCCCACTACACTATATATACTGCATACTGCCTACTCACATTGCCCACTACACTATATATAAGCATACTGCCTACTCACATTGCCCACTACACTATATATACTGCATACTGCCTACTACACATTGCCCACTACACTAGAATACTGCATACTGCCTATACACATTGCCCACACTATATTACTGCATACTGCCCTACCACATTGCCACCTACACATTATACTGCATACGCCTACTACAATTGCCCACTACCATTATATACTGCATAACTGCCTACTAACATTGGCCACTACACTATATACTGCTGCATACTGCCCTACTACACTTGCCCACTACACCATATATACTGCATACTGCCTACTACACATTGCCCACTACTATATATACTGCAGACTACACATTGCCATACACTATATATATGCATACTGCCTACTACATTGCCCACTACACTATATATACTGCATACTGCCTACTACACATGCCCACTACACTATATATACTGCATACTGCCTACTACACATTGCCCCACACACTATAATACTGCATACTGCTACTACACATGCCCACTACACTATATATACTGCATACTGCCTACTCACATTGCCCTACACTAATATACGGCATACTGCCTACTACACATTGCCCACTACACTATATATACTGCATACTGCCTAATACACCATTGCCCACTACACTATATATACTGCATACTGCCTACCACATTGCCCACTACACATATATATACGCATACTGCCACTACACATTGCCCACTACACTATATATACTGCATACGCTACTACACATTGCCACACACATATATACTCTACTTGCTACTACACATGCCTACTCACATTGCCCACTACACTATATATACTGCATACTGCCTACTCACATTGCCCACTACACTATATATACTGCATACTGCCTACTACACATGCCCACCACACTATATATACTGCATACTGCCTACTTACACATTGCCCACTACATCATATTACTGCATACTGCCTACTACAATGCCCACTACATATATATATACTGCATATTGCCTACTAGCACATTGCCACTACACCCATAAATACTGCATACTGCCTATACACATTGCCCACTACACTATATATACTGATTACTGCCTACTGCCTACTACACATTGCCACTACACCATATATACTGCATACTGCCCCTACACATGCCCACTACACTATATATATACTGCATATGCCTACTACACATTGCCCACTACACATATATACTGCATACTGCCTACTACACATTGCCCACTACACACTATATATACTGCATACTGCCTACTGCACATTGCCCACTACACTCATATATACTGCATACTGCCTACTGCACATTGCCCACTACACTATATATACTGCATACTGCCTACTACACATTGCCCACTACACTATATATACTGCATACTGCCTACTACACTTGCCCACTACACTATATATACTGCATACTGCCTACTACACATTGCCCACTACACTATATATACTGCATACTGCCTACTACACATTGCCCACTACATTATCTATACTGCATACTGCCTACTACACATTGCCACTACACTATATATACTGCATGACTGCCTACTACACATTGCCCACTACACATATATACTGCATACTGCCTACTCACATTGCCCACTACACTAATATAACTGCATACTGCCTACTACACATTGCCCCTACCACTTTATAACTGCATATGCCTACTACACATTTCCCACCTACAATATATACTGCATACTGCTACTACACATTGCCACTACCACTATATAATACGCAACTGCCTACTGCACATGCACTACACTATGTCCCCACTACTGCATACTGCCTACTACACATTGCCCACTACACTATATATACTGCATACTGCCTACTACACATTGCCCACTACACTATATATACTGCCTACTACACATTGCCCACTACACTATATATACTGCCTACTGCCTACTACACATTGCCCACAATACAATATATACTGCATACTGCCTACTACACATTGCCACTACACTATATATACTGCTACTGCCTACTACACATTGCCCACTACACGATACTGCTACTGCCACTACACATTGCCCACTACACTATATATACTGCATACTGCCTACAATCATTGCCCACTACACTATATATACTGTCTACTACACATTGCCCACTACACTATAATTACTGCCTACTGCCTACTACACATTGCCCACTACACATATATACTGCATACTGCCTACTACACATTGGCCACTACACTATATATACTGCTAATGCCTACTACACATTGCCCATTATACTATATATACTGCATTCTGCCATACACAATGCATAAACTATATATACTGCATACTGCCTACTACACAATGCCCATTACACTATATATACTGCATACTGCCTACTGCACATTGCCCACTACACTATATATACTGCATATGCCTACTACACATTGCCCACTACACTATATATACTGCATACTGCCTACTCACATTGCCCCACTACCACTATATATTACTGCATACTGCCTACTACACATTGCCCACTACACATATATAACTGAATAATGCCTACTACACATTGCCCACTACACCATATATACTGCATACATGCCTACTACACATTGCCATACACTATATATACTGCATACTGCCTTACTACACAATGCCACTACACTATATATACTGCATACTGCCATACACATTGCCCACTACACTATATATACTGCTACTGCCTACTACACATTGCCCACTACACTATATATACTGCATACTGCTACAACATTGCCCCACTACACTATACATATGCCTATACACATTGCCCATACACTATATTATGCTACTGCACTACTACACATGCCCACTACACCATATAACTGCATACTGCCTACTACACATTGCCACTACACTTCTATATACTGCATACTGCCTACTACACATTGCCCATAACTATATATACTGCATACTGCCTACTACACAATGCCCATACACTATATATACTGCATACTGCCTATTCACAATGCCCAATACAATATATATACTGCATATGCTACTACACATTGCCCACTACACTAATATACTGCATACTGCCTACTACACATTGCCCATACACTATATTACTGCATACTGCCTACTCCATTGCCCCACACACTAAAATACGCATACGGCCTATACACATGCCCACTACACATATAAACTGATATGACTGACTACACATTGCCCACTACACCCATATATACTGCATACTGCCTACTACACATTGCACCACTACAACACCTATATATACTGCATACTGCCTACTACACATATGCCCACACACTATATATACTGCATACTGCCTACTACACATTGCCCAATACCTATATATTACTGCATACGCCTACTACACATTGCCCACTACACTATATATACTGCATACTGCCTCTACACATTGCCCACTACACTATAATACTGCATAACTGCTACATACACATTGCCCCACTACACCATTATACTGCATACTGCCTAGCACATTGGCCACTACAATATAATATGCATACTGCCTACACACATTGCCCACTACACATATTACTGCATACTGCCTACTACACATTGCCCACTACCACTATTATACTGCATACTGCCTACTACACATTGCCCACTACACTATATATACTGCATACTGCCTACTACACATTGCCCACTACACTATATATACTGCATACTGCCTACTACACATTGCCCACTACACTATATATACTGCATACTGCCTACTGCACATTGCCCACTACACTATATATACTGCATACTGCCTTACTGCACATTGCCCACTACACTATATATACTGCATACTGCCTACTACACATGCCCACACTACATATATCATACCATACGTTCCGAACACATTGCGCCACACTATACACTATATATACGCATACTGCTACTACACATTGCCCACTACACTATATATATTGCATACTGCCTACTACACATTGCCACTACACTATATATACTGCAAACTGAATACTACACATGCCCACTACACTATATATATTGCATACTGCCTACTACACATTGCCCACTACACCATATATATGCATACTGCCTACTACACATTGCCCACTACACTATATATACTGCATACGATACACATTGCCCACTACACTATATATACTGCATACTGCCTACTACACATTGCCCACTACATTATAATACTGCATATGCCTACTACACATTGCCCACTACACTATATATACTGCATACTGCCTACTACACATTGCCCACTACACTATATATACTGCATACTGCCTACTACACATTGCCCACTACACTATATATACTGCCTACTACACATTGCCCACTACACTATATATACGCACTGCCACTACACATGCCCAATACACTATATATACGAACTGCCTACTACACATTGCCCACATACACTATATATACTGCATACTGCCTACTACACATTGCCCACTACACTATATATACTGCATACTGCCTACTACACATTGCCCACTACACTATATATACTGCATACTGCCTACTACACATTGCCACACTACACTATATTATACTGCATACTGCCTACTACACATTGCCTACTGCCACATGCCCACTACACTATATATACTGCATACTGCCTACTGCACATTGCCCACTACACTATATATACTGCATACTGCCTACTACACATTGCCCACCACACTATATATACTGCATACTGACTACTACACATTGCCCACTACACCATGTATACTGCATACTGCCTACATGCACATTGCCCACTACACTATATATACTGCATACTGCCTCACTGCCACATTGCCCCACTACACCATATATACTGCATACTGCCTACTACACATTGCCCACTAATAGTATACTGCATACTGCCTATACCACATTGCCCACTACCACTATATATACTGCATAATGCCTACATACACATTGCCCACTACACTATATATACTGCATACTGCCTACTACACATTGCCCACTACACTATATATACTGCATACTGCTACTCACATTGCCCACTACCTATATATATGCTACTGCTACTCACATTGCCACTACATATATATAACTGCATACTGCCTACTACAATTGCCCACTACACATATATACTGCATACTGCCTACTACACATTGCCCAGCTACACTATATAACTGCATACTGCCTACTACACATTGCCCACTACACCATATATACTGCATACTGCCTACTACACATTGCCCACTACAATATATATATGCTACTGCCATACTACACATTGCCCACTACACCATATATACTGCATACTGCCTACTACACATTGCCCACTACACTATATATATACTGCATACTGCCTACTACACATTGCCCACTACACTATATACTGTATACTGCCTACTACACATTGCCACTACACTCATATATACTGCAATACTGCCTATACACATTGCCCACTACAACTATATATACTGCTACTACACATTGCCCACTACACTATATATACTGCATACTGCCTACTACACATTGCCCACTACACCATATATACTGCATACTGCCTACTACACATTGCCCACTACACCATATATACTGCATACTGCCTACTACGCATGCCCACTACACTATATATACGATACTGCCTACTACACATGCCACTACACTATAATACTGCATACGCCTACTACACATGCCCACTACACTATATATATACTGCCTAGCCTAAACACATTGCCCACTACACTATATATACTGCATACTGCCTACTGACACATTGCCCACTACACTATATATACTGCATACTGCCTACTACACATGCCCACTACACTATATATACATGCATACTGCCTACTACACATGCCCACTACACTATTTATACTGGCATATGCCTACTACACATGCCTACTGCACATTGCCCACACACATATATACTGCATACTGCCTACTACACATTGCCCACTACACATAAACACTGCATACAGCCTACTACACATTGCCCACTACACTATTATACTGCATACCTGCCTACCTACACATTGCCCACTACACTATACATACTGCATACTGCCTACTATCCATTGCCCTCTACACCTCACACATTACACACTGCCCACATCAATGTTGTTATCCTGGACTCTGTACAAGGATTGATGGAGCAGTTCCTAGGGACATTGAGTGAGGTCTTTGTATAGTCAGCAGTTTTCTCTCCTCACCCCCAGTGTAGAATGTAGCATTGAACACTGAGGACAAGAGATCCTTTTATACAGAATAATTCACATGGGTCTCAGGGAATGACATCAGTTCGACCTTGGCTGACATTGTGAATGTGAAATGAACTGTAACCCATTTGTATCTATTATTTTATTATTAGCTGGAGACATCAATCCACAACTCCAATGTTTTTACTATCGGAACTTAGAAATTGTTAAAGGGACAGTAGACCAATAATCAACCAATTAAACATTTTCATTTTTCATCAGGTATAATGGCTGATTAGTTCTATCTGATTAAACAAATAAAAACCAAACATGCAGTTGAGTCTTTCTGGCTGTTTGTTCACTATAGTGTGGGTTGCTTTCCATTGGGAGTGTGGTGGAGTCAGGGGTGTTGTTTCATTGGGAGTGTGTGGGGGTCAGTGGGTGTATTCATTGGGAGTGTGGTGGGGTCAGTGGGTTATATTCCATTGGGAGTGTGGTGGGGTCAGGGTTGTATTTATTGGTGGTGTGGTAGGAGTCAGTGGGTTGTATTCCATTGGGAGTGTGGTGGGGTCAGTGAGTTATATTCCATTGGGAGTGTGGTGGAGTCAGTTGGTTTTATTCTATTGTGAGTGTGGTCAGTGGGTTTTTAATTCTATTGTGAGTGTGGTGGAGTCAGTGGGTTGTATTCTATTGGTGGTGTGGTGGAGTCAGGTGGGTTGTATTCCATTGGTGGTGTGTGGTGGATTCAGTGAGTTGTATTCCATTGGGGGTGGTGGAGTCAGTTGGTTTTATTCTATATGTGAGTGTGGTCAGTGGGTTTATTCTATTGTGAGTGTGGTGGAGTCAGTGGGTTTTGTATCTATTGGTGGTGGTGTGGTGGGAGTCAGTGGTTGTATTCCATTGGTGGTGTGGTGGAGTCAGTGGGATGTATTCCATTGGGAGTGTGGTGGAGTCAGTGGGTTGTATTCCATTGGGAGTGTGGTGTAGTCAGTGGGATGTATTCCATTGGGAGTGTGGTGGGGTCAGTGGGTTGTATTCTATTGGTGGTGTGGTGGAGTCAGTGGGTTGTATTCCATTGGTGGGGTGGTGGAGTCAGTGGGATGTATTCCATTGGGAGTGTGGTGGAGTCAGTGGGTTGTTTTCCATTGGGAGTGTGGTGGGGTCAGTTGGTTTTATTCTATTGTGAGTGTGGTCAGTGGGTTTTATTCTATTGTGAGTGTGGTGGAGTCAGTGGGTTGTATTCCATTGGTGGTGTGGTGGAGTCAGTGGGTTGTATTCCATTGGTGGTGTGGTGGAGTCAGTGGGATGTATTCTCATTGGGAGTGTGGTGGAGTCAGTGGGTTGTATTCCATTGGGAGTGTGGTGGAGTCAGTGGAGGTGTGGTTATTCCATTGGGAGTGTGTGTGGGGTCAGTGGGTTGTATTCCAATTGGGATGTGTATAGTA
>JAACNH010005132.1:0-21381 GCA_019447015.1 Hymenochirus boettgeri | reverse complement strand
TCGGATTGCTTTCTTCAAGTTCTAGTCTAACTTATATATTTTTTTCTTTTTTTATATTCTGAACATGCATTGTCTACAGTGATGAAAAAAATAGATAGGATTACATAAAAATTACTTTACATGAAATATACAATAAGAGCTTTTTAAAATTTGCACATCAGTACGGATTTACTTCTTGCCAATTGTAATTAAGATTTATTGCAGTAGTACTAAAGAAATAATGAAAATGTATTGTAATATCCACAATATGATAAGTTTTTAATTGAAGGATAATAATCTAGTGATCTAATGTACGGGTATGCTGCCATTTGTCATAGAGGTACTGTAATAAATGGCCAGGATGCCAGGTACTACAAGTATGCTTTAGGAGAAGACGTAAAGTCCGGGAATTGCAGGACACAGAGGCGTGGGAAATGTAGGCTGGATGCCGGAACAAGGAGCTGCTGGGAACTGTAGGTGGATGCTGGAAAAGGTGCTGCTTGAAAAATGTAGGCTGGATGCCAGAACAAGGAGCTGCTGGGACTGTAGGCGGGATGCTGGAACAAGGTGCGGCTGGGAACTGTAGGCTGGATGCCGGAACAAGGTGCTGCTGGAAACGGTAGGCTGGATGCGGAACAAGGAGCTGTGCTGGGAACTGTAGGCTGGATGCTGGCAAAGTAAGTACTGGAGATTGGATGCAGGCAAGGTAAGTAACTTGAGACTGGATGCAGGCTAGGTAAGTAACTGGAGCGGAAAGGTAGGTACAGGATCCAAGCAGGTGAGTACAGGAGCAAGGAAGGTAGCAAACGCTACAATCGGGCACCGGGTCCACGAGAGGACACCGGGCGGAGCAGCAGGTAAGTTCGTGACAGGTACTCTGTGGTGAATCTGCATTAATGTTATAATGGTAGACCTTTTGCAGGACAAACAAAATTACACTAAATTCGAACATTAAACTCTTACCAAATATAGCAATGGTAATAAAATTTCTAACCAGGCCAGGTTAGAAATGTCTTAACATCTCTAACCTGAGAGCAAAATAAAAAAAAATACAGTAGAAAGACTATTAGGAATTCCAAAATAGCACTATGCAAAACTGCAGATAGCTCGGTATTACTGATGTCAAAGTGTACAGTCTGTACCTATAAACATAAACATAGAGATGGGACTATCAAGTAAAAACTAACATATGTTTGAAAAACTCAAAGACCAGACAAAGACCAGAACAGCACAAAAAACAATGAATTGGCATCAAAACACCCAGATGCATTTCACACAAGAACATGATAAAGGCAAGCCCAGCCCTGAAATGAAAACTTATATACAGGTAATCACCCCCAAAATCCTAAACTGTAATAGTTGAAACCTGAAATATATAAGTCTAACCTGAAGTCCTGTCCCTGTTTCTGCTTCCTGTTTCTTCCCATTAGCAACCGGTCAGTTGTGGATTGACAGTTGACATCACAGCAATGACTGAATGTAATCCCCTGTTGCCTCTTCTGAGCATGCCCAGGTCAGTACAGGTCAGTACAGGTTTCTAAATTGCTCAGTTTCCATGAGGCATCAGAAGCAAAGCAGGCTACAGTAATGAATTCATAGGACAAACTATGATTATCGATGTTATTTAAAGAGGCATATCTTCTAAAAGATGTTTTATGAGGGTGGAGTTGCCCTTTAATCTTCTAATCTCAAAAACCATATAACGAATGTACAATTTAAGAGTTTCACTCATTGAAATTGAGGTTGAGCTGCCTCTTTGTAAGAGGGGTTGCCATCCCATAAAGCAAACAATGTACCGACAGCCAAATGACAGAATTGCAAAGTACCGAAGGTACTGGTACATCTGAATTTTGGGGGCAGGGAAAGTAAAGTGCCTTGTGCTAGAGTACTCCTAATGGTATACAATAGTACATGGTGACATTTTAAGTTTGGAGGCTGCATTGCAGCATTAAGGCCTGGACAGTAATCATAATAAAATCCACCACAGGATACTGCAAAATAACGTGACTAAAAGTCAACAATAAAATCGTCATTAATGGCTAAGCAAGAAATCTTCTAGAATGAGCAAGATCTGCTATTAAGAACTCGTTAGGGGATACATAAAACTAGTATTGTGCTGAAAAAATACTGCATGAGGAATCAATGCCAGAGACATGTAGACAGTCACAAGATATACATTCTTGAGGTTATCTCTGCTAAAGGGGGCAATACAAAATATAATAGTTCTGGTAAGGTATATTGATTCTAATGACTGCTGTAGTTATTGATTGGTTTAATACCCATCAATGTAATTACATTTAGCAGTATTTAGTATTGTCAAACCATGGTTTTATAAGACTTACAATAACTATGACAAATATTACATAATTATGCTGTGGCTTGGTAGTGCTTTTCACTTGCTATTTTTTTGGAAGGATATTGGAGCTGTAAATAAAGTTATTTTTGGAAGTTATTAAAGTTATTTAGATTTTAACAAAATAAACGCAAAGATCTATAGAAAATAAATGCATTAAACATCTCTAAAGCTGGGTTTAAAATGCCAGATTTTTGAAAGATGACAGACAGGATTCTTTTTGTTCATTTTTCAAAAATCATGATACACACAGTCCTGAGCGTTCTCCCTTTGCACTGCATATACACAGCATGGGGAGAACGTTCGGGACTGTGTGTTTCCCTACACTACTGAGATATTAGATAGATTATTGTTTGTTTACAGATGAAGTCTAATATATCTAATACTTAGCATGGTCACTTCCAATGACCTTCCGGGGTCCTGTCTCACCCATTCCTTTTGAGATGAATTGACTTGAGATGTGCAGGAACGTTGAACGTTTCAATGTATGGGCATCTTAGCCTAGTAAGACCTTCCAAACAAACAATCTCATTTGGTAGTTTACATAGCAAAGGACATGAGAAAATTGCTGGTTGTTGTGTGCAGGGAATCAGTGCACTGACCAATCTGCACAAACTGGTGGGTCTGTGTCAGATAAACTAGGGCCCACAAGCAAATCATTTTTGTTCATTGTGGGTGGGTGTGTGACCACTCAGAACAGACAGGAGAATCTTCCAGATGTTTTCTGCTTGGAGGAAAAATATTTTAGCTGAATTTAAGCTTTGCGAATGGTATATACAAGTAATAAAAAATATCTCTAAAACACAGGAGAAATTAAAAAATAAAAGTAAATGCAATAGTGCTAAGGCCTTAATTTTGTTATTTTCTAAGGAATTTAATGTGGAATTAATTCTTAAAGTCAGCATTATTATAATAATTCTAACATGCAAAACCCCTCTTCTGTAACAAACATCCCACTGTAAGCACGGAATTACAGTAATTAAATCAGAATCTGTCTTACTGTAGGACCTAGCGCTATACTTATAATTGTGCTTAATGTTCTACAGAACAAGGGAAACCTAAAAATAGTTTAACTTGCACAAGACTGATTTCCGATGAAAAGTTGAGGTGAATTAAGTGATAGCAGTTAAGGGTTTAGCTGAATGGTTAGCCAGAACCCTCTCTAGTTATGGGTTCTAAATGTTCTCATGTGATAGAATTTCTGTTCTGCCTAGAGATGGCATCTGCTTCAGGCTGGGAAAACCCTTGATTCTAAAATCCAAAATTTTGCCCGAAACCGAGCAGATCGTTCAAATTTCGGGATGTATTTTTCAAGGGTTATTGAAAGTGCAATGTTATTTACAAGGGTTATCGAATGTATGAGATTACTTTCGACAACCTAGTACATTTAGTAAACCTACAATCGGGAACTAAAAGAAGCTCTGGTCGTATTTTTAGGGTTCTCGAACATAGATTATTTTTGAGGGTTACCGAAAATAACCCCGTACATTCGGTAAACTGCGAAAATACATTCCAAACCCTCAAAAGTACGTACCATTTCAGATATTCGCCTTCCGAATATATCGAGATTATTGAACAAAACTCAGAGTTTTGGAAATCTCTATTCACCATTAACCAAACTTGGAGGGGGCCATATTTATAAACCGTGTATCGCTTTTTAGCGATACTACTGGTTGGTTAATTACAATCACGGTCGTAAATGTACGATTGTGATCGTACATTTACGACCGAACGTTCGTTAATTCTACATTCTGTATCATAATTTACGATCGGTATCGTACAGGTTAAGATCATAAATTTAGGTACCTATTGTTAAAGTCATGATATCACTAAAAAGTGATACTGCTGCTTTATAAATATGGCCTTTGAACCATGTATGATGAACTACAGTTCCAAAATACACATAACCATAATCATTTCTCATTTTGTTATTACAGAATTTCTTTAGGATATCCCTTAAATTAGTTCACTCCTACTATGTACTTCCGTTTATTTGTGTAAAGCTGGGCTGGACACATCAAGTGACTGATATTTCAGTGAATTGGTTGATTGGGCTGATAATTGAATGGTTTCCTGGACATCTGATCACTTGTTCGTCTGAATGTATGATGGATGGTTCAGAAAACCACTATAGTGTGGGCCATAGAGCTTGGGTCGCAGTGAAACTGTTGGCTGCAGCTACTTTTGCCACGACGACAGTACTTTGTCTGGGTGAAGTACCAAATGGGCAGGCGGGACGAAGAATCTTAAGGTGTGTACCAGCCTTATGTACATCTACTCTTTCGTGCTGAGTTCCTTGTAGAGGCAGTATCACTAACAGATAAAATCCCAGTACTAAACCCAATGTCAGAATTTATGTTGCAATTCTCTAGAATCAGTCTTCCCAAAGCAAACACAATCCCCTGTTTTAAAGAATTGCAACAAATGAAAGAAGGTAGTTTGATTTCTATATTGTCACCCACAAAGATGTCTGGAAAGGAAATCCAAACTTAATTTCTTATAAATTGAGCTAGAACATTAATTGACAGATGGTTAATTTACAACAAGAAAGGTTGATGGCATTTAGGAACATTATATCAATAAGTTACATAATGTACTTTTGTTTACACCCCCCCCCCCCGTTCTTCTTAAAAACCTGGTTTTCTTTTCAGTGTATAAATTACAAATCCAATTGAACATTCTTAAAATTCAGCTGAAAAATACAATAGAAGAATAGACCTCTAACAAGATTGAATTTGCTGTTGTGCATGCTACAAGCTGAACAAACGAGATTTGGGAAGTTTTCTGTTCATTCGTTGCCTCTTTTTAAAAACAATACCAGTTTAATATAAATGGAAATGAGATTGACATTAGAGTGAACATAAATCTTGATCTTTTGTAACCTAATAATAAAGTCATAGCATTTTAGAGCATAGGTAAATGGGGATTTTATCATCCTCTTAAAATAGGATTTTTGTATAGAGACAGTTTTTAATGACAGTAACCATTAGAATTTTAACGCTATTGTTACTGAAAATTTGGGTCCCAATAACGAGAGGCGGGCATTGTTCCACTGCTATTTTGCGCAGCAACCAGTCAGATGTTAGCTTTTACTGGTGTGCTGCAGGCAGATAATATTGATTGATTGCTGCAGATTATCAGCATTGGCAAATTTTCACCCTATATAACCAGTACAGTACAAATGTACTGTACAAACAGGATGCTTGGCTGTATATCAATCAGGAGGTCTGGGCAAATGGGAGACCAGCTACAGCAGGAGAGTAAGAAAAATCAATCAGAAAATGTGTGATGATGACTACTAAAAACCAAATAAAAAGAGGCATCAATGCTACTCTGGGTTTGGTGTAATTTGATATAGGTTAACCATATCAAAGCACTCATATGCTTGTGGGGACTGGGAATACCTTTTGCAAAGGTTATCCAGATTTGGATGCTCTTTAGTGTGAGTAAATCTTTTTTTTGCTACTCTTCCCCACAACCCACACGTATGAAGGATGCAAACTACTTTTTGAGATAACATAAACGGGATATTTAGATTCTGAATGTAGCCAGTAGCCACATCCTGATTATTAAAGTATATGCACAGTATGAAAAGAGGATTTGGTTATGATTTTCTTCTTTTTTTTTCAACTAAACTGTTTTTGATTTATTTTTTAATTCTTTGTGTCAATTACCAGCGGTAAATTTGGCTTATTTGTCACCTGCAAGGTGTTAGACTTCTTACTGCTGAATCTGTAGTGGTGCAGGATGACATTGTCTAGTGCTACAGCTTGTTTCCACTGCACATACGAGAGGCTGCGATATATGAGGTCCATTACCGCTGATGTATTGAGTCTCATAATGTTGGGACAGAAGACCGGAGATACAGTATAGTCCATCCAGCTAACTTACCTATTGGGAGAGCACCACGTGAGCTCCGCTGTACCCATTGCACTTAAGAGTCTAGTATAATTTGTTTTATGACCTAATAGAGGAGAATAGATCTATAATACCAATTTGTATTAATTTTTAGGGATTAGTATATATTGATTTTTGCTATGAAGTAATATATGTATTAAGTAGCTGGCCAGATTTAGGTTTAAATTATTGGAATATCTGAGCATTGGCATTAAAAAGTCTATATTCTGAATATCATTGACCCAGTCTGTTATTCCTACCCAGGGTATATTTAATTATAAACATTTTGTCCTCTGTTAGATCCTAATGTTTGCTTAATACATTTACTTTTCTGCCATCCTTGTGGTCTAATAGAGGAATACGGTATAAGGAGTTTACATCAATGGTTCACCAGAAGTCTTATTCCAGGTGACATCTGAAAGGTGTTGATTGTGTCAGTTGAATCTTTGTTACATAGGGTTGTAGGAAATTATTGATGTACTCAGGTTACAGCTAAATCAATCTATGCGTGATATGATGTGTCTGTCATTAGGATTCAAAATATTTTTATGTTTTGGGGTAAAATAAATGGGTAACCTAATAGCTCAGATTGTAATGTCTGCTTTGCCCTAACATACTGTACTTTAGGGCAAAGTAGAAGTTCAATTAAGATTAGGTTACCCCAGATTAGAAGAAGAAATAATTGATTTAATGTAGTATTTCACTGAAATCAACCAAGAGAGAATGGAACAGACACAATATGGCATCCCCAGATGCATTCCCAAGGTGGAACATAGGGAAATTGTCCTAGTAGGAATAGTATAGTATAGTATTTGAGGTTGATAAAAGACATACGTCCATCCAGTTCAACCCATCTAGCAATATCCTCATTTCCTGCCTAACTGGTGATCAGAGGAAGGCAAAAAAAAACACCAAATGAAGGGGGAAAAAAATTCCTTCCTGACATCCAAGTGGCAATCGGAAATTTCCCTGGATCAACTCTACTTTATGTATTAATACCAGTAACTTTCAACATTCTTGTTTGCAGAAACTCCTCCAGCTTTTTTTTGAAACTGACCAATGAACCTGCCATAACAACGTCCACTGAAAGACAGTCCATAGCTTTACCGTTCTCACAGTGAAAAAACTTTCCGAGCTTGAAGCCTAAACTTTTTTCTTCAAGTTTAAGGGATGTCCTTGTGTCCTTTGACATGTTCTATTGGTGAACAATGCCCCAGATAGTTTATTGTATGGCCCGTTAATGTATTTATACACAGAATCATATCCCCACGCAAGCACCTTTTCCCAGCATACATAATTGTAACTTTTCCAGTCTCTCTTCATATTCAAGCTCCCCAATCCCCTATTAATTAGTTGCTCTTCTCTGAGCCCTTTCCATTTCAAAGATGTCCTTTTTGTACACAGGATTCCAAAATGCACTGCATATTCCAAATGAGGCCTTGCCAATGCTTTGTAGAGAGGGAGAATTACATTTTCCTCCCTTGAATCCATACCTCTCTTTATACAAGACAATACCATGCTGGCTCTGGTGTTGCCGCCTGGCACTGCTTGCTACCTTAAGTTGGTATCCACCAAAACTCCAAGATCCCTTTCCAACAGGATTCACTTAACACAGAGCCATTTATAGTATAAGCAGCACAAGGATTTTTAAGTCCAAAATGCATCACCTTACATTTATCAACACAACATTGAATTTCATCTGCACTTAGCAGCCCAATGTGACAATCTATCTAGATCCCCTGCAATGATTGCACATCTCTTGAAGTTTTAATGGTCGACAAAGTTTTGTGTCGTCAGCAAACACAGAAACCTTGCTGACAAACCCACTTCAAATCATTAATAATAGAGTAAATAGAAGCGGCCCCAGCACAGAACTGTGGCACCCACTTAGCACTTTAGTCCATAATGATGAATGCATTTAAATCACCGGAGGGTAATAGATACATTTTATAACCCAATGAAGTGCGTCTAGATTATTTAAGCATCAAAACCATACCCTTGCCATAGTGATAAGCAGCTCAGATACTAGATGTCTTTGGCATTTTAAACACATTTTAAAAATCCCTTGATGAAGTGACAACTGTCACAAAATGCGTCAGGACAGGGAATCAGTTTTTTGCATGTTTTTCTTATCTCACTTTGATACGATTTGCACAATAAACACGGATTTGTGCACACATTTGAAGACTTGTCACGTTGTCTTTTGTTTGAGAGATGTTATCCCGTATTGGAGGTGCCGGTCCTCCTGGGAATTTGAGTCTCCCGAGTCCCGAGTGCTATGCCGGGTGGTAGATGTAACCAGGTAGGACACTCAATCTTATGTTCTATGCATTTTAAGTATATCTGGATTTCTTGTAGACTTTACAGTAAGTGTTCATTTGCTGTTGTTTTGAGGACAAATAAATCTGTTTCTTTGTTGCAATTATCGAAACCCATTCTGGACCTCTAGTTATAATCTTCACTATTACTGTGTAAGTTTGATTCACACTTTATTTATTAATATGGTCCATAGCAACCAAGTATTTATTTAAACTAACAGTAAATACACAAAGAATGTATATAATAACACAAAACACAACACACGTATGACATACTAGTTGTTAGTATATATCATGCGTCTTCTTCATCTTTTAATCCCAAACTTTGCCTGATATTCTATTCTGTATTTAATCATAATCTCTTTCAATTGTCAATCTTATTTTTGTTTGGGAACCACAAGAGGGAAATTTGTCAATCCATTTTTGGAATGTAAGAAACATTGCAAGACCTACAAAGCAAAATCAAATGAATATGTAAATCGTGCTAATTTCCCCGCACATTTGTGTACCTGAAATGCAATAAAGTTAGCTTAAAGCTCATTTCCTTTTTCCACAGTTTCAATTGATGTTTATTTAAGCTCGTTTTGCTTTAAAACTGAAAATTGACTTTTCTACCATCTGGAATTTATATTTGTAAAAATTTGCCGTTATTATTTTTTTCCGAAACAAACAGAGGGCGAATTATTCTGCAGAACTGAAATATTTTTTTCGCTTAAATAAAAATCCACAAGTTCCACAAATCTTAATTACCCCTTGTAACGTAAACCATCCAAGAGGAAGCAAGCACATAATGAATGTGGTCAGTGACGTGAACACCCGTTTAATGTGTTCCCATAGCTATGCTAGATAACAGTCCAAATGTATTAAGAAGATTTATTGAATCCAAGTTTGGCATATGTACTTGTCAGAGGGCGCTCCATTTAGAGTTACCACATGACCACTGACTTGTGAGAGAGGGACATGGAATTGTGACTAGAGACCTATATCTGTGACTTTATTCCAGATTACCTGATAACTCAATCATCTGCCAACAATAGTAAACAGCGTTGCAGCAGATAAAAAGCAACTTTGTGATTACAGATTGTTAGGTAGATACTGATATTGCTATATAAAACTATAAGACTGGCTATTAAAAAAGACGATTTTTGGTGAACGGACCAATATTTCAGTGTATTGGTCATTGGAACTGTGTTTGTGCTAGTGGCAAACAGTGGGTTCGGATGTGTACCTTAAATGTTCCTATACAATATAAACTTACCATAGGACCATTCCCATGGTGAGGTCAGAGGAAACTTTTTTTATGATTAACCATAAATAGTTAAAAATTTAATGTTGGTTTGAAAAAAGAAAACAGTCCATTAAGTCCATACCAATACTAGATCATTTAGAAATAGGTTGAAGAGTACCGGACCCAAGACAGACCCCTAAGGAACTCCACTAACTTCACATGGTCCAACTAAAAAATGTCCATTAATGACCACTCTTTGTAATTGTATCAAAGGCTTTTGCAAAATCCAAATAAATTAAATACACTGACACCACCACCCTCCCTTCTCAATGCAGTCAAGCAAGGTTGTGACAACTGGCATCACATCAAATGACTGACTGCTTTTTCACCTGCTGCCTCCTCTGCACATGCTCAAGCTTATAAAAAGTTGATTGAGCAGCGAGAATAATTATTTATTTAATTTTTAATTTATTTATTTATTTATTCCTACCAGAGTGTGGCAGTGAGTGATTTAGATATTTAGTATTATTTCAGATTTATAGCCATTAAGGCTGGCCGGTGGTTCCCCTAGCTGTTAGTTAAAGGATAAGTATGGTGTAAAACAAAGTTTAGTTGGAAGCTGCAGCTTTAAAAAAACTTTTGCATATTTTTTTCTATGCCCCTCCAGAGGCTACGTTTCCTGCTTTAAAGTTGCTGACACCTGGAATCTGTATAGGTGAACATGTAGCCGTCCCCTACGAGTTTCTGGTTCCTCCATCTTCATTTGTCGCAAAAGACAATCTCCGTTGGTTCCGATTGCGCGTGCACACGCATGCCATTGCTGCACACGCAAAGTGATGTTCATCTCGCCGTGCACAAGCATGGGGTGTGGCGAGATGACGTCACATGCGCACACGTCATGTATGTACTGATGTCATGCAGGGCATGTGCAATCAGAACCAACAGAGATTTTTTGAGGAATTTTGAAAATTTTGTAAAAAATGATAAAGTGACTTACTGTAAATGGCTCCGTGCCCTCGGAAATTGTCTGGAGAACAGATCAATCTGATTGAAAAAGAATCGTATAGGTTAGTATAGCAATCAGATTCTTTCAGAAATAATTTTAATGTATCCAATCAGAATTCCTTACAAATAAAGGTGAAGTTTTAATACCCTCCAGCTAAAGCCCGTTGTTGCAGTGTATATGTTTTCAAGGACTGCGGCACCATGCTGAAGGCAGCTGACGTGGAGCTCGCTAATGGAGGGGGTAGGTGAATGCTCCCCATAGTCTATTTCTGTATAGGTAGGAGCGCTAAAGTTGAGGAACATCAATTCGAAAATCATAATTATCGAAAATGCAATCATCATTAAAAGTTCAGAAGTTCAAAATCAGGAATAGTTCTGGTCCATTCAAACTGTTAAGCTTGCGTTCAAGTTCGGGTCTAGTCCATCTCTAGTCATGAACTTCCTACTGTGCTTGTTCAGAAAAAAAATCCTGCACTTGCCTCTGGATTTGAAGCATTCCAATGGGCACCAGGCATGTACAGCGCCAGAAGTGCATTATAATGCAGGGGCTACATATCACTAGCTGGCGAGTCATTTGGCATCCAGACCACTGTCTGGGCCCTCCAGAATTGGTTTGTTAATTAATGAACTTCAACGTAAATGTATGTCCGCAGTCGTACATTATCGCTAAATTATGATACCACGTGTTTTTAATAGGCCTCTAAAAGAGCCAACACTAAATGTCCAAAAAATTTATAGGGGATGTAAGTCCTTAAAAGGGCTTTTGGGTCCCAAATTGTGGGAATACAGGAGTGGTTAACAACAAGTGCTAATCCACCACACTAAAATTCACACACAGAAAGCTCAAAGAAAGCTCAAAAAGCAGAAGAAAAAAAAACCTCATACACTGTCAGGTCTCCACTTTAACATACTGATAAAATGGCGCCGTCACGCTGCCTTTTATACCCAGGGGGTTAGGACAGAAAGTGGAATTCGGAAAATCTGTGAGTTCGCGGATTCGCAGATCTCGGAGATCCGCCGTGGATTGGGTTTGGATCCGCAACCCGGTCCATCTCTAGTAAGTATGCCAATCAGATTTTTTCTAAAAGAATATGATTGTATCCAATCAGAATTGGTGTACAATCAGATTCTTTCAGAAAGAATCTGATTGGTATGCTTTCTGATTTGTAACCAATCAAAAATTAGTTACAATCCGATTAGAATCTGATTGTAACCAATTCTGACAGGAAAAAAATGTGATTGGTTAGTATACCAATCAGATTCTTTCTGAAAATTCTGATTGTAATTAAAGGACAACAATATCAAAAAAAATCACCCCCATTACATGTCCACAATTCCAGCAGCTGAAATCACTTACATTTACAGCCGTGCTGCCCTCCCTTAGATATCACACAGCAAAGATGACTGCTAAAAGCCCGCCTCCTAGACGGCCCAGGGCCATGGTTAACATATCACTTGTCATTGGCTGGTGGGAATGTCTGTTACAACCTCTCTCCTCCTCTGCAAGTCAAACAAGCTTGAAATGTCCTGTTGCTAGGATCAGCCTACATAATCAAGCTGATCAAGGGGTGGTGGAGGAGTGTTTTCTCGCTGCTAGCTTGAGTGACAGTTACAAGCAGACAGAATGTTAAGTCCCTTCACAGCTTGGCTAATTGAAGGCAAAGAGAGAGGCTCGAAATCAGGGAAAAAATGTAGGGGAGGGCTGCTACATTACTCTTTTTAAAGCAATTTTTTAAAAAATAGCATTGAGCAATACAGGTGTCCTTTAATCAGAATTGGTTACAATCAGATTCTTTCAGAAAGAATCTGATTGTCTGTTCCGAAACCATTTCCCAGGTCACAGAGCCATTTACAGTAAGTTCATCATTTTTACCAAATTTTTAAAAATCCCTTGAAAATTAGATTTTCCAGAAATTTCTAGAATTTTTGAAATTCTTGAATTTTTTAAATTTTCAAACGCAGTGGATCTAGGAAATCTGCCGCCGATCTGGGTTCGGATCCACAAACTGGTCATCTCTACTAAATAGTACCCAGAGGGGGGTTAGACTATTCCAGCATGTACTGTAATACCATCTGAGATCTCGCTTTTTTAAAGGACAACTAAAGCCACAGAACAACACTGAACCAGAAGGCAGAAAACCTTGATATAAAACCAGTAACCGTGTCATACCTCTCATTGATACAGACACTGGGAAATTTACATAAATAACATAAGGTTTGTGCTTTACTTCACAGCATTCTACTATCACACAGTTTGATCAACGACCATTATGTTCTGCACATGCTCAGTCCTTAGCTGTGGCAGATCCTTGTTACAGTTGGTCACACCCATTAATAATCTCTAGTCAATCCTTTTACAAGTAAGGAAGCATGTGACTGAGGTCAGGAGGTGTGGTCTGACATGCACACACACACAGATACTTCATTCAGTTTTTAACAGGCTTACATTTACATAATACGATTTACTGAAGTGGGATTTTATAGCTTATTGGTGTTTTCGGGAGTTTATTTTCAGATTCTGGATATAAAAAATTGGGTTTAGTTCTCCTTTAAGTTTTTTTTCGCTTTTTGAAGATCATTTTTTTTAAACGTATCAATTCTCTTATTTACCTATAAAGTCAAATGGAGGTCTAAGTACCATATTTTTTATCTTTCAACTTTCTTTTTATCATAGTTATCAAAAGGCGAATTTTCATCAAGGTGAAATTACATAGCAAAAAGTATCACTAATAATGCTGAAATGTGTCGAAAAGTTAAGTTCAGAGCAATATGATAGTAAATAGCTAACTCTCCAGGTGGCTTTTCAAAGTAGTGTCAAATTGGTTAATACACACTGTACACTTATATTGGTTATTTAAAAATAGCTTAGACACATGGTGTTTTTTCAGTAAAAGATACAATAAATACCTATTTCGCGTTAATAAAAAATGTCAAAAATAGCCCTGAAATTTCACCTTCTCTGCTTTATAAATAAGCTCTTAATTCAACACATACATTAGTGTGTTTTTTTGTTAAAGATCCCTTAATGTTGGCAAATTTATGCAGCCCTGGTCGACACTAGAGAGCAACTTTTCTTTTCGCCGAGATACCCGACTTAAAGCAAAGGCTAAAGCGAATTTGTCAATGCACATCACATAGCGAAACATTTAGTGCCAAAAATTATTGTTTTATAAATATGGCGAAAATAACGCTCTTTGCATTGCAATGTCCTGGCGAAAATAGCGACCATTATAAACGTGCCTCTTTAACCTGAGTAACTTGCTATTTTTATAACCTGTATGATGCATAAAAATAAATAAGGATTAGCTTATCTAAAGTGGTTTTGAGTATTTAGCCCTTTTTGTAAGTTAGTATATGCTGAAGAGAATCTAAAAGTAAATCTCTGGGAAGTTTTCCTGCCACCCACCAGATACATAGCATGTGCTAGAAACAATAAAGGATTTGAAAATCTTCAGGAAATCCATACAGATCCATATCCATATTACAATTAGTAAGTTCTCTATTCATTGATTACAACCATTTAGCTAAACGCATACCCTTTATTTTCTGTATATTATTTCTACTAGCAATTAAATTAATTACTTTGAAATGGTTTTGATTATTATTTTCTGTTAATTTCAGTTTATTTAATAACAAGTTGCATCTCCAAATCACAGTGCCCTGCTAAATTGCACATGCCAACATTCACTGGTGACTGTAAAAACCAACCATGACACATTTCATAGAATCGTTTTAAAAATGGATTAGATCTGTCAATCCAAATAACATTCTGCAGTAGCTATTCTGGAAGCTCTTTACAATATACAGGAGCACAGACATTGGTACATTATCAAAAGCATTCGAACTAGTGTTCCTTGGGTCAATGTAACAACAGCAAATTATATGTGTTTTCGTTTTTGAAGAAATATATTTGTTTTAATAAATTGAGTATTGTTGTCAAATAAAATAAATGCTGGACCCCAAAGGAGTCCTTGAGTTTAATCTTCATTTTGCTGGTGATAGTATGTAACAGGGATACTCAAAAACGTCCTAGTAGGCTATACTTACTGGTCTCCTCTGATCAGGTGCAATTCTCCAGGTAAGTAAAGTATAAGTGTAGTTACGAAATGCACAGACTCAAAGCTGTGAAAAATAGATGACTTTATTTGACCAAATGTGTGCTACAAGTTTCGGGCTAATGTCTTTTCTCAAGCACCTTGAGAGGACTGTAGTCCGAAACATGTAGCACCAGCAAAAGTGAAGATTAAACCCAGGGACTTCTTTGGGGTCCAGCATTATTTTTTTTTTTCTATTTTTCACAGCTTTGAGTCTGTGCATTTCGTAAGCTACAATTATACCTTTACTTACCTGGTGATAGAATGTATTGACTTGGCTAATTTGGGTAGTTGTCACTATATGTGGCTAGAGGTCAATGGGGAATATTTATTATTGCATGTAATAGAACATTTATCTACAGTTGCATAAATACATTGTTTATTACAGAAAAAAATGGGTCATAATTATTTCCCTTTAAGTTTTTTAAGTCCTGTTCTAGCTTTCTTGGCTGATAAACTGTATCAAGCCATCAAGAATTACCTTTCCTTGGGAGATCATGTTAAACACAACTGCTGTTTGTCACAATTTGATTTACTCTGTTGTGAAATAATTATGCACTGACATAATTCAGTAAAGTAGATTAGATTTAGAATTCTGGTGTCCTATATATAAAGCTGGATGGTATAAGGGTTACTTCCATAATCTAGACATCACTACATATACTGTAGCGTTAGTAATCAAATGTCTTGGTCTGAATAAACATAAGGCTCATTAATCTTGTTCATATTGCCATTTTATTTCCTTCTCTATCCTTGTACAACGGGCCAATTTTTAAATAGGGCTTGTACAAGGGCCAATTTTTAAATAGGGCGGAAATATTGGCTTTTCGCAACAACCGACTTTTTTAACATACTGTATTTCTTCAGCAAATCAAGTTTACTGATCAGTAGTCTATCTGATGGTAATAATGGCCCATGTGTATACAGCCTTGACAGAATCTGAATCTGTTTGAATTTTTGTATTATTTGGCTTCAAGGAGACAAATAATATTTCTCTACCTCTTTCTTTCTTCCTCCTCAGGAATCCGTTAAAGGAGATATTGTGTGTATAAAGTGTTTTTAAAAAAAAGTAGTTGGGACATGGATGTAGGACTGGTAATTCCACCTCCCAATATTGTTTCTGTGAGGGTGCCAGCCCATAGAAAACTGATTCTGCCAGTCTTCCTCCTGGTTCAGCACTATCTTTAATACAGGACTAGTCCAGGACTAACCTTGCAAAGGAAAACTGTAACGTGCTGTAGCTCCTCAATGAAACAATATTGGGAGGTAAGAATAATCAATCTGACCCCCCTGCCCCAGGTACTTACCATTTTTAAAAAGTTCAATGTCTGTGTTATTGGCCATTTACCAACATTCTTTTTGCATAGACTTCAGTGGACAAGCGTCGCAAGTGTAATTAAACTGATTACTACAGATGGACTAGAACTTGAACTTGAACACAAGTTCGAGCAGAACTATTCGAGATCGAAGGACTCGGACTTCTTGAAACTATCCTGGACCCGGATTTCTCGGACTTTCGATATTTTACGGACTTTCAAACATATTAGGCACGTAATATGTGAGTAAAATGTCTACATAACACTACGCGAGTAAATATCGACTTATTGAATCGCGAGTAAAATGTCTATTATACCAATATGCGAGTAAATATCAAATTACGAATCCACGAGCAAATGTCTAACATCAATACGCGAGTAAATATCGAATTATCGAATCTGCAAGTAAAAGTCTATATAAACATATGCAAGTAAATATCGAATTATGGGATATGCGAGTCATTCATGGTATAATTATCGAATGTTCGAATAGCGCTTGTGAGAGTAAAATCGATTTTCCGAAAGTCCTGGATATTGGAACATGTTCCCCAGACCATTCCCAAGTCCCACAGCCATTTACATTAAGTTAACATTGATATTTTAATTTTATTTCATTGAACATTCCAACTATTTGACTCCCATGACTTTAATGGGTCCGTTTCGAACTTCACCCATCTCTACTGATTACATTTAGCTGTGTCACTGATTAGCGGACTCTTGATTGCATTCAGCTGTGTCAGATCTAATCACCTCTAGTTTCTCTATGACTGCATTCAGCTGTGGCAAGGGTTTTTCAACTCACAGCACATGCAGAAACTAACATTAATAGAACTTTGTGCAGCATGTTAAATCAAATTCAAAATGTATTCTTAATCTTTTGCTTTCTAGTTCAGTTCTGAAATTTCAGCTGCTATCTTCCAGACCATATTTGTCACTTTGAAATATCTCTTCTACGGGGCAGTGATGCTATTTAGACTCACACGCATACTTTTGCATATCACATCAGGTTACTGAAATGTGGACAGTTCATTGAAGGTGAAATGCTTGATACTTTGGCTCTGTTCTCGTTTGAGCCTTTCAAGCATTTTCAACACAGAAGGTAAATCCCAAGGGACAACTGCTATACTGTTTGGTAGTTATCATCTTACTACTTTACAATTGCATGAAGCTTTCGTAAATTTCACTTTAATTACTGTTTTAGGATTGAAGTTATACTTTATTACTTACATATTCTAAAAAAGAAAAATTCCACAATCTTTTTTTATGGTTTTTTTTGCCTTTATGTAAAATATTTCAATTAAAAAAAAGATTATTTTTTCTGGAATGTGTGAGTGGCAATTTGAATCAAGTCTGGTCTGCTGGCTGTTTCTTAAAAATTTGTCATTTGCCATCTGTAGATGGTGCCATTTTGTATTGCTTCTCCCAAGTGAAAGGTGCCCTGAGGTGAGTAAGTGAGTAACTCTAGTCACTACCCTATTCAGCAAGGCAATCAGAGAGAATGGGTTTATAAGGTTATGTCACAAAGTCACTCATTTCCAGATGTGTTGGATGAATGGATTTGGATTTGTCTGGTGTTTTAATGGAAAAAGCCAAAGTGGGAGTCCTGGTACAATTTGCCTCTCTAATTCAACCATCTGGTGTTACTGGGGGACTATGCCAATTTTTGGATCATAGTGCTGATCTGTAGTAATGATAGATGGAGGGTAATTTCTTGGTTTCTGTAGACCTGATTCTTGGGTGTTTTTTAGCCTAAATTAAGTGAGAGATCTGCAATTGGCAGGACTTGAAGATTGAAGATTGCATATTTAATGGTGAATAGGTCTTGTGGTGTGTAGGCATATTGTGTCCCTAGCTATGGAAGGGGCCCTTCTGGGAATGCAATTCTAGTAGTTTACAATCTGTGTTTGGGAGTGCTACTGATTTGGCTATTGTTTTGGTAGGGTTGACTTAATCCTAACACCTCACAAAATTGAGAGAGGTGTTTATAGAAGGAGAAGAGAGGTATGTGGCTTACTCAACATAAAAAGAATATCATCGCAAATAGGGAAGTCTATAGTGCCCATTGCACCCCTATGATCTGGGGATCTGCCCTTACCTTGTGCCAATGGATCCATGCATAATGCAAATAATAAAGGTAGAGAGGGCAACCATGGTAGGTTCAATTTAGTATAAGGAAAGCCCATATTATTGACTTTGGAGAGTGGGCATGATAAGGTTAAAAGGGTGGGTTACCTTTTTAATTTAATTTGTGGGCCAGCATGGGTCTGGTTTGTCTCCTTTGCGTAATAATTAAGCTGAGTAAACAAAATAGCTCTCTCAGCTCTGGAGGAGGAAATGAGTGTTGTGTCAATCCCTTAAGGAGGTCAATTTGTCTATATTGGGTTGATTCAGCTGTGGTTTGTGATTTAATTTGAGGTAGATGTTGATTGGTTATTTCAACACAAAAAAATCTTTTGGCTCTGGATGCCTTTTGACGATGTGGCCCGAATCACTGCTGTATATGTGGCCCATGTTATGGTGGAAAAAGTGTTTGGAATACATTTTTCTGAAATATTGTTTATGGGAGTCTGAAAGGCTGATCTGTAGATCTGTAGTGAGCTTTTTGTATATGTGAGTCATTAAAAAATTATTTTTAAATCTCCATGATATTGATACTGAAGTGTGTATGCCAAGGTGAAGTCTGCAGAAATATGTGTGTGGTTAGACCAAATTATAGGAGAAGTATCGGCTTCCAGTAGGGAAGGAATAATTTGAGTGGCTATAATGATGTAGTCAATTCATTGTGGGCTTGGGTGGAAGAAAAATGTATTTTTGTTGGAGCAAGAAGCCTAATCTTCACATGTACCACAGATACGTTAGCGAATGAGAGAGGAGAGAGTTGTAGAAGATGGGGGGGGGGGGGGGGCTTAAAGAGGACTGGGAGGATCTGTCCACAAATCCTTGGCTAGAATCAGTGTGCCACAGAGATTTGTAAACGTTTTGTTCAAAGTTCTATAAAAAAGAAAAACAGATTATCCAGTGTTGGGAGAGTAAATATTGTTTGGAATCTAGAGTATCTTGAAGGATTAAACATTGACCAAAGTGGTCCTGCAGTGTCTCTGTGTATTAAAAAATGCAAATTCACTCTTTTGCCAAAAGCAGAAGAGTAAAAATGATGGTTTAATTTAACTGGGAAGATAGGGTTCTGTTCTTTCTGAAAATGTGTTTCTTGTATAAATACAATACCATGAGTTTATAACGAAAATAAAAACATTTCCAACATATTCAGTAACATTGTATTTAGAGCAGGTGGAACTAATTCCCAATATCAACTTGAGACAGTGAGTCATAGCCTAGCCAAATAATTGGGCTGGGGTGGGGGGAATGGGGTATGGGTGACGTGTGTGTGGGAAAAATGTAGGTTTTCAGGAGTAACTTTCTTGTAGTAGTGTGCAAAGTAGTTTGTCATCCTGAGTGGGAGAAACAGAAGAAAAGTGAATGTTCTGGAGCCAGCATTTAGCTTTCTCAGAATGTCTTCTTCCAGGGGAGCTGAGCTGCACAATATCATTTGAATGTTTTCCAGCATGTGGTAGGTCACAGTGTAAAGTAGAGTGGGGCACACATAGTGTTGGGAGTCCAGGGGGGCTAATGATGTTATTAGGTAGACATTACTACCCAAATGTCTGGTAACGGGCAAAGGGCCATATTATAAATGTGAGGTATTGCACATTTATGCCATACACTCGTTAATACGTATATGAACGTTCAGTTGTGGAATACCATGCAGTAGTAGCAAACTGGTTAGAGCGACTGTAAGTCCATATATTTGCCCAGAGAGTCTGGGTAAATCGGGCCCCATGTATTCAATGGTTCTTTGCGTTCAGGATTTAGATGTAGAGGCAACCTATCTATTCACCTCTTTGTGGTGAATCTAAGGGGTATGTCCGTTACATGGGTCCTTAGTGTGTGGAAAAGGCTCAAATCCTCGGCCATAAGGGAGAGGTAGCTGTTAGCCTAGGCATCTCAGCATAACCAATGCAATAATAAACACAAAGCACTTTTTGTGCATTGCAGTGGAGCCTCAGCATAAGCATTAGCCTGACATTAACTCCCCATAAATGGGCAGCCATACAGCAATACATGGGACAGAATGTATTGCTTTCATAGTGGTGCTCGGTCACACAAGTGATCTTGGCTTTAACACAGCTGAATAGAACGCTTTAGGATGGGTACACACAGGACATAATTTGCCCCGGCCAACCATTTCCACTAGTGAGCAGTCGGCCGGACAAAATCACTGTCAGATGCAGCAAAAGTTCCCATTGGAACCGTAAGATAGGCCATGATTTATACATACCGATTGCTCATTTCATCCGGTTTGGACGAAAGGGAGTCAGAGATCGGTTGCAGCCGCCCTCACCTATACCATACAATGTTTCTGGCCAACTGACTAATACAAGTTTTAAACAAATTTGGGGTGTTTTATATAATATACTGGGCAAGTGTGTGTACTGGGACATTGGGGGCATTTTATATATCTATATGGGTAATGTGTGACTGGACATTGGGGCATTTTATATAATACACTGGGTAATGTTGTACTGGATATTGGGGACAATATACTGGCCAATGTGTATGTACTGGGCATTAGGGCATTTCATTATATTACTGATCATGTGTGTACTGGACATTGGGGGCATTTATGTAATATATACTGGGCAATGTGGGACTGGATACTGGGGCATTTATATAAATATTACTGGGCAATGTGTGTACTGGACACTGGAGGCATTTTATGTAATATACTGGGAAATGTGTGGACTGGATACTGGGGGCATTTTATATAATATACTGGGCAAGTGTGGACTGGACATGGGGCATTTATGTAATAATACTGGGCAATGTGTGGACTGGATACTGGGGCCATTTAATATAATACGGGTAATGTGTGTACTGGACATGGAGGCATTTATATTAATATGCTGGGCAATGTGGTACTGGACATTGGGGGCATTTTAATAATATACTGGGGCAATGTGTGTACTGCGACATTGTGGGGCATTTTATATAATATCTGGGCAATGGTGTACTGGACATGGGGGCATTTTTATATAATATACTGGGCAATGTGTGACATTGCCCAGTATATTATATAAAATGCCTCCAGTGTCCAGTACACACATTGCCCAGTATATTATATAAAATGCCCCCA